>JAEIFU010000395.1:0-142169 GCA_018904235.1 Lordiphosa stackelbergi
CACTTTGGGCCCATTGCGATACCATACTTATTCCCTATTAACCCTGTTTTATTACTGAGGTTGGCCCTCGTTCCTGAAACATTGTGTGGACAGAATGAATTTGAGTAGAGCTGGGATCTCTAGCCCGGATGTCTCCGAGAGATTGAGTAGCAGAGTTTGACCAAGTGTCCTGAGTTTCCTTCTACTCAAGGCGGGGCAATGGCCCTGAAGGTGTTGTACCGATTCCTCCTCTTCTTCGTGTCCGCAACTTCTGCAGAAGTCATGGTAAGTGAGCCGTGAGGGTCGCCATTAGAAGTGATATGTGGTCCCTTCTGTGACGTAAAAGTGTGTTAGTACGTTTTTGGTCGAATGTTGGACACGTATGCCTCACTACTGCACAGGAGGCAAGGTTTTTTCACCGATTTGTAGGATTTCACCTTCTTGTGTGAAGCTTATTTGTCGCCATGGGCATCTCTATGGTGCTTTTCCCTGAAAGGAGATCGATGGTGGTACCTATTCTAGACAGTTTGTCCGCACACTCATTTCCTTCAATGTTGTGATGTCCAGGCACCCATATAGGGTGTATACTGAAATGCCTTGTGATTTCATTCAGAGAAGAGCGACATTCCGTAAGTGTAATATCCATTGGATCTTTCTGAAATATCTTCTGATTTTTTTAATATCCAATTCTTAATAGCGATTGGATCTTAATGACATATCCCATGGATTTATTATTGATATCCTCATGGATCTGCTATTAAGATCATTTCCAAATAAAAGACAGCACAATAGTTTGTAGTAGTAGTAGTAGTTTATTATTTGCTATCGTGGGCATGGCGTAGCGCCGTCAGCCTAAGCAGTTTCATACATTGAACATAAATGATTATTTTAGATTTTACATTAAATACATTAGATTTTGAACAGCAATTTGACATTTAATTTTGACTGGACATGTGCCAGGTCCAGGTTTGTAAATTACTAAAAGGACTCTGTTAATATTTTAGATCTATATTTTAGAGCATCCGTGAGGAAACTGCCTAATATCTCCCAATTTGTTCCATTCAAAATGTTCAGGTACTCTTCCACTTGCAGATCTTGTTTCCCGAAATGTAAAAGCCTGTACTCCCGTTGAATTGGACACCTGGCTACAATGTGTTCGGTGTCTTCTCGTTCTGTGGTGTTGCAAAGCGGACACTGCTCGCTTTCGTTTTCAATGTGAGGGCGGTAGTTCAGATGTAGCATTTCTACTCTCGCTTTAAAAATAAGCGATATTTTCGCAATCGCCATGCTATCCTGGAAATAGTTGTTTGCTCCTAGGTCGTATGTCAGTCTGCTGTAAGTGGTCCTTGTGAGGCTTTGTCGAGCTGCGTTTACATTGGATTGCCTGGAAGAAGCCCAATTGTCCAATAGTTTCCAGAAGTCCAAGTCGTTAAATTGTGTGAACCATGCAGTTGCATTTGTGTACTAAATTCCTGCGTATTTGCTCCCAACGCATATGGCCGATGTTTTGTATTCCACACCTTGCGTACGCTGGTCTTCAAAATTGTGTGAAGCAATATAACAAAACTGAAGTCCTTTTTACCTGATAGAAAAAATATATAGAATAATCAATTAGGATAAGATTAAAAACTATAAACCGATTTACTATAGAATTTATTAATGATAATTGTTGGAACTTACTATTAAGGCCATTCCCACAGGCACAGTAAAACAGGCTCTTAATATTTTCGTTAAAATGGGAAATAAACTTTTCCTGGGATTCGTAACACTTAAGTTCCAAGTGGAACTTTCGGTAAACATTCCCATTAAGTCCTTTTCAATCTGTAATAGAGCACAAGCAACATATTAAAATAAATTAGTAAAGAATTAAACAAATAGAATAAATTGCGAATTCGGCACAGACAATACACTTTACAGCTCGGCCACCCCAACTTTGTTCACAAAATTTAAGTCCGAGTGCTTGGGGTGGAAAAGAATTAAGGACATTTTTTCGTCATGGCAAAAAACCAACTCCCCAAAACTATTCCCCCCCCCCCCCCCCCAAAAAAAAAAAAAAAAAAAAATTTTTTTTTTTTTTTTTTATTCGTTTTCGTTTCTCTGCCATGTTTCTTTCATATCTATAAAAAAAAAAAAAATATAAAACGTTTGCAACCCGCCTGAAGGAATTTTATCCTTCCGACCACGCTAAAAGTATATGTAATATAAGGTTGTCAAAAAAAAAAAAAAAAAAAAAAAAAAAAAAAAAAAATTTAAAGTCTTGGGTAATCTTTTTTTTAAGATTTTCTTTTTTTTTTTTTTATTTGTTTTATAAATTTTGGTTTATAATAATGCGATATTTAAGTCAAATATGCGCCGTTTTTTTTTGTTCGATGACGAGCTCCCAACGAGATGCCAACTTCATAATGCCCCCCTATATGAAGCTCGCTTCCCTATTGGCAAAAACTGGAGAGCCAATTTTCACAGGACTTCTTTTTAGGGCAACTTCCGACTACCAAGCTCGTTCGCCATGGACAGAAATAGGTGGTAATCACTTTGTCGAGATCGGACTATACGGTGGATGCAAAAGAACCTCCCATCCGAGCCCCGGAGCTTCTGCGTCACCAAAGATGTGTGTGGCCTGGCGTTGTCCTGATGGAAGACAATTCGGCCTCTGTTGATCAAAGATGGCCTCTTCTGCCATCACAGTACAGGTCCGAATTGAGCGTTTGGCCATGGGGAGCAGCTCATAGTGGATGATTCCCCTGCCAATCCCACAAACACACAGAAGAACCTTCCTGGCCGTCAATCCAGGCTTGGCCACCGTCTGGGCAGCTTCACCGCTTTTCGACCACGACCGTTTGCGCTTCACGTTGTCGTAAGTGACCCACTTTTCATCGCCAGTCACCATCCGCTTCAAAAACGGGTCGATTTTGTTGCGATTCAGAAGCGATTCGCATGCATCCATACGGGCAAAAATGTTTTTTTTTGCGTCAAGTCGTGTGGCACCCATACATCGAGCTTCTTTTTGAATCCAAGCTTCTTCAAATGGTTTATAACGGTTTGATGACTCATGCCCAGCTCTTGGCCGATGCTACGGCTGCTACTATGCCGGTCTCTTTCGATCAATTCAGCGATTTTTATCGCAATTTTCGACGACAGGCCTTCCGGACCGTGGCGCATCTTCGATCACCTCTGCACCAGAACGAAAACGTTGAAACCATCGTTGTGCGGTGGAAATGGAAACTGTATCGGGTCCATAAACTGCACAAATTTTATTGGCAGCATGAGATGCATTTTTTGCCTTTATCGTAGTAGTACTGTAAAATATGCCGTATTTTCTCTTTATTTTGATCCATGTTTGCGACGCTATAACTCACGAACGACTAAAAACAAACAACAATAAATCAAACACGTGTTAGCGCGTGAAAAGAGCTTTCCAAAAAGCTCTAGCGTGAACCGATGCGACGAATACAACTAGAACTACGCGCTTGCAAAGACAAGCTTGCGGAAATACCGCAAGACTTTTTTTTATATATTCTTGATCAGCATGACGAGCTGAGTCGATTAAGCTTGTCCGTCCGTCTGTCTGTTTCTACGCGAACTAGTCCCTCAGTTTTGGAGCTATCGAGCTGAAACTTTGCACAGAGTCTTCTTTTTACTGCACGCTGCTAATATGTCGGAACCGACCGGATCGGATGACTACTTCTTGTAGCTGCCATACAAATGTTAGTTCGAAAAATGGGTTTTAGTGAGAAAAACTGGTTTGTTCTCAATATTATCGCTCTCAAACACGGTCATTGGTAATATGTCATGTGTTTAAGCTGATTTGCGAAGTTTGGTCGATGTCGCTCACCGTTGTGACAAGCTATTTCAAGTGTATCAAAACTTCTGTACAGACGAAGTTAGCTTTGCCTTTCTCGTTTATATTATTTCCAGGCGTTCAAAAAATTAAATTTTTCTCGCATTTTCGAGCAAAAAATCGATTTTTTTGAAATATTTTTGGTTATTGTATTCAAACTACTAAGCCGATTTAAAAACAATGTCTTGATTGACTTTATCTGACAATTATGAAGTGAGATATACAGGTCTGTTCTCAATTCCACTTCGGTTTTCGTATAAACGTTTGAATTGGTCATTTTACTCTTACAAATTTGAATGGAAGGTGTAAAGGAAATCTGTGGTTACTAGATCAAGGCTTCATTGAGTCCACTTGGCATTGAGCTGTCGGTTTGAACTGCTTGAGCAATTCCACTTTTACTGAAAGCGGATCTAGTAACCGTAGATTTAAGTGTCACTTTCCATACAATCTTATTAACATAAAGTTCAAAGTACAAACGTTTATACGAAAACCGAAGTGGAATTGAGAACAGGCCTGATTACTTAAATCGTAAGAGCGCCTACCAAAAAAACGAAAAAAAAAATCATATATCGAAAACGGAGCCATGAAAAAATTTTTGAAATCGATTTTTGAGATCACCATCCAAACTACCCTTAAAAAATATTTTCAGTAGTAATGGATCTTTTTGGCTGTAAACTAGTGTTATACAAAGCATCTAAAAGAAATTTTATAATTTTTGAACCGAACCCATTTTTGACCATTTTTTTGGTCCGGTTCAGGTTCAGGTACAGGTTCGAGCGGATAAAAATTAACCTGCTCCGGTTCGGACTTCCCAAAAATCCCGGAGGCCTCAAATTTGATGACGCTTTGATGTCGCATACTTGTATTTAAAGGGAGAACAACATGCGTCCACTGATTGACGATAGTCGTCATGCTGCAAGCATGTGATTCTCCCTTCAAACTCAAGTGTGCGACATAAAATTGTACGCCATTTATAGGTAAAATCAAACAAACAACAAATATGACGAATGTGTTAGGTCGTTATCTTGTTGAAAGAACCACTTTAAAGGTCAAAAAACAAATTTTCAACTCCCATGGGCAGCATGGCAGTCCCATAACATAACATTTTCTACGCATTGCTTATTTGTTTTAATGACAATACTTGCTTGCAGCTCTTTTTTAGGCTTTCGTACATTTTTTTTGATCCATCTGAACCAAATAGTCTAATTTCTGATTCTTCACTAAATTTTAAGCTATTTCAAAATGATTTGGGACTATTAACAGGAAGTTTGGCAAACTGCAACCTCATTTTCTTATTAACCATTGAAGAGGTACTCGTTCATTATACTCTGCTTTACATAGAGTATTCCTCACAGTTTGAGAATAAGAGGTTGCTTCAAAGGACTCCCGCGACTGCAGCGACCGCGACGGTCCCCGGAATGCCGATCGCTTCTGCCGCGAGCGGGACCAATTGTCAACCAGCTTGAGCCGATGGCATCCCATTTCGGGCTCCCCCGCCTCTTCCTCCGATCACGCTCGAAATAATTCACTGATTCTTCGCCCTGACTCCTAACCAGCAGCCGCTAGCTTACCGACGGTCCCCATAGCTCTCTCTTTTCGTCGAAACTCGCCCTTTAAGGTCATAAATCCTCCGAAATTGCAGCAACTGTATTTCCATGCTTCTGCGCTAATGATGAAACTTGTATGTAATTTTGTTCTTCGCTGAGGTCTCTCTCTTGGCTCTCTATTAGCCCGTAGAACATCGGTTTGCAGTGATCCTCGTCGGATTTCCACTTGTTGTTGTCGCTGGTTATCGTCGTTCCGGGTAACAAAATCCTCACACTTTAAAGTTGTATTCTCCCTTGAACATTGTCCAGACGCAGGACTTTTTGTCCGCGGTACTATTTCGTCTTGTCCTCATTCCCTACCCTCAGTTCTGACTGCCTCTCAATCTCTGACGCCTCACCCTTCGTTTGCCGTGTGTCGTATCTCGCTTGCTATTTCTTTTAATCCTTCTTCCTCTCATTTTCCCTTCCTCTTTGTTATTCTTTCCTTTTTTTCTTTTTTTTGGTTTTTTTTTTTACCTTTTTTTTCCTTTTTGCCTCTCAATTATAGTTCCGATTTCGCGATCCGACTTTTGCTGTACGTGCAGATTTATGATCAATTTCCGGACTTCTAGAGAAATCTCCTATACTCCTCCCTTTTGCTCAATCTGTGACGAAATTCAGTCAAAAACTGCATAGAGAGTGAAAGTTGTGCAAAGAAATTGTAAGATACTTTGGGCATTTTTGTTAAACGATCTGTAAACTTCGCTAGCACTTAGGGATGACAGTTTTTTTGAACGCTGGAGGTGGCAATTAAAGTCTATAAAAGACTAATCGATTTGCTTATTAGTTTTACTTTTACAATTTTATTTTTTGAGGGATTTTTTAAACTGAGTAATACATGGCTCCACCATTGTGACCATGTGACTATTAAAACCACGTTAACTATTTAGTTTAATACACAGATTAGGTTTTAGTTCGATTTATTAAAGACGGCGTGCTGCCGGTAAGAATGATTGTAACACAATGGCAGAGAAATAAGTGGTGTGTGAGTTAGAGATGTTATATACATTATGTGTGAACTAGTTAGATGAACTGTATCTGTGATTGGAGCTTAATGAACTGGAACCGCCACAATCATTTGGCAAACCAGCGCTGTGGAAGCGAACTTTTTTTTGGTCATAGCTTGAGTATAGTGCATCCGATCTTTGTCATTCCTTCTGCAAGTCAATAAATAAGCTTGATTACTACATATCTTGTGATATGAGTTGATGGTCCTCTGCCGGGGCCTTTTTTCCTACCAGAGTTTTGATTTCCTGGGTTACTTTCTTTAGAGTTAAATTATGTTTTAATCTAGGTGAGGTAGGTAGGTAGGTATTTCCGGCTGGCCCCATGTAGGGGGCCACACATAGACCTTGCGGTCCTTAGTGAGGCCGGGTTCTAGGTGAGGTAGGACACGTATGCTTATGATTCGGCCAACGCCTTCTTCAAAATCAAAACCTCAACTAATTTGTTCATTTTCTCACAGCTTTTGCTTGCCAGCATTGCGGGACTAATACTCCTACGGCGTGATCATCGAACGGACAATCATTATCGAGCATCACCACCGCCGACAAACAATTGCTACAAAGTTCTTCTGGCTGAATCCTATGTGTTTTCTGCTTTGGCTTTAATCTTTTGCTGTTTGGCTTTGGTTTGTGCGGCCATCGAGTTTGCTGAGCTGGCATCAGCTGTAGATGGCACCTGCGGACCAGCCACCAGTTCACTGTTAAGCTATCGGAATTGCACCTGCCTGCCGGAAGGGGACAATGCTGAAGAAGCAGAGCTGCAAACTCTGCCAGCCGAGGCAACTGCAGAGTAAGTCCGTGACCATTTTAATAACCTATAAGAATAACTAATATTCTTCTTCTATTTTCTATTAGAGCAAATTCCTGTGTGGCTTTTCGTGTCGAATGGAAATACCTGCTGGCCTTCTCCATGGCACTCAACACATTGGGCATCGTTGCAACATTCTTATATATAACTTTATTTATTTGTTGTCACCGCAACAGAAAATATTTCTACACTTCGGTCTAAGAGTTTTAAGTATATTACGTAGATTAGGTTTAACACAATAATAAATTATATGCACACATCCAGTGAAGAGTTTGGAGAAAGTTGATTTCGATTCGGGTCATTTCCGGTTTTCACTTTCGCTAGAATGTTGCAGTTGAGAGAGTGGGTACGTGAGCTTAATTGGTTGTTGTTATGTCAGAATGGAATTTTGTGTGTTTGGTGTCTTTATTTCATAAGCCAATGCAGTAATTCTTGGTCTTGTGCCTCTTTGATGACAAAATAAACACGTGAGTGTGTGTGTTTGTTGTTGTCGAAATATGATTGATTGATTGATTGAAAATGTGAACGATAGAGAAACTTTTATACTTAAGGTTAATTATGTGTTGATGGCAACAGACACGAGACTTAAATTTTTATAAATTTATCGAAACATTCGATTTTACTTAACAAGTCAAAAATCAACAAGAAATTTATTTACTAAAATGAAAAACAAAATTAAATGAAAAAATAAAACGAATATAAAATTACAATTTAGTACTTGATGAGCTTGCATGTGGAAGTTTATATCTGATTTCAGCTTACATCTATTTGCCTGCATCTAATCTGCGTCATAGATCGGTGCGACTCTCCTTTTGTCATTTGCTTTTCGCCATTAGACTGATTAAGTAGGACGACTTTGCTATATATTACTTTGCTCACAAAACACAAAACTCATACACTCACTAGATGGGGGCACGGGAGGGAATGCCGCGACGGAACAGAATTCACGCGATGGGATAAATTTTGAAGTTGTAGAGGATTTTGTCTACCTCGGAACGATGGTAACCAGCGACAACAACACCAGCTTGGAAATCCGACGAAGAATCACTCTCGCAAACCGATGATACTATGGGCTCAGCAGAGACCTCACGCGAAGAACGAAAATAGCGCTATACAAGTCGCTTATCATCCCAATCCCAGTCCTGCAATATGGCGCAGAAGCAGGACAATGACAGCGGATGAGGCGGCGATTGGCGAGCTCGAGCGAAAAATTCTTCGGAGGAATAATGGACATTTAAAAGTTGGCGCTGATTTCCGCATTCGAAAGAATCGCGAACTGTATGAGCTCTATGAAGACACTAGTCTGGTCAAGCGCATAAAGCAACAGCGGCTGCGCTGGGTACAACATGTCAACTGGATTAGAGTTGTGCCCAGAAGGAATCACTTCTGACCATATGTAAGTATATATATTTTTGATCAGCATTAACAGCCGAGTCGAATTAGCCAAGTCCGTCCATATGAACAAACAGATCTCAAAGATGGTAAGATATAGAGGTTTGACATGTATGGAACTTAAACTTCTTATACTTGCAGACAGCTCAAGTTTACTTAAAATTTTTGCTACGTCACAGTTTTTTAGGTAGACAGTGGCGTAGCCAGGGAGGGGGTTTTGGAGGTTAACCCAAAATAAATTAAAAACATAGAGGGAAGCTAACTTCGGCTCAACCGAAGTTTATATATGCTGCCAGTTTGTTATATGGCTTTACGATATATTCATCCGATTTTGATCAAATGCTCCAAAATTGTGTTGATACAGATAACATTCATCATAACAGGAAAGTATAAAGACGCTACCATTGAAAAGAAAAAGTCTTTCTCACTAGAGCTACTTTTTGGACCGATCTTTTCCATGGCAGCTACATGCTATAGTCATCCGATTTGAATCAATCTTGACAGAATTGTGTAGTAGTATATATCATTGACATGAGAAGGTATGGGAGCTATAGCATTGAAAACAAAAAAGTTTTTCTCACAAAGACCTATCTTTTGTATGGCAGCTATACTATATAGTTGTCCGATTTTGATAAATCTCGGTGGAATTGTGTGAAATCATTGAAGTCTTATAAATACGAGGGTTGGGAGCGGTAGCATTGAAAACAAAAAGGTTTTTCCCACTGAAACTACTTTTTCAACCGATCGTTCCTATCGCAGCTATATGCTATAGTCATCCCATCCGGCCGGTTCCAACAAATGTGCAGCGTATTTGTACCACAGAGACTTTGTGCAAAGTTTGGTTACGATAGCTTTAAAACTGACGGAGGAGATAGCATAGAAACAGACGGACGCACAGACTGACATGGGCTATATCAACTCAGCTCGGCACGCTGATAAAAATTATATATACCTTATGTGGTCGGAGATGCTTCCTTCTGTGCGTTACAAACATCTGGACAATTGTAATATACCATCTTCAAAGGTATAAAAAACAATTTTTGAGCGACTTAACCACAAAGCTCAAATGCAATTGCATTTCTAAGTTCATAAAACAAAAAATAGTAAAATAAAAATAGTAAATGTAAAATCCCACTCAAAAATGTTAAAATTTGCACTACACATCCCGGCAAAGTTTATTAATGTTTATTGTTCAAGCGGTTTGTGGATACTCACTTATAAAACTCTTTTTCACGCGCGATTTAAAAATTAATTTGCCTGCGGCGCTCTTCTTTTTTCCAATTTTACCTTGATATGAATTTCGGTTTCGGTCAGGGCATTTAAATTGGCCTAATGCTTTTTGTAACTGTACAGGAATCCCGTATTGTTGAATCCCGTTATCGAAATCGGCCGATTTGTTGACAAAACATGTTGAAAAATTCGATGCCTTCTTAGAGCATTTCCTTGTTTTGTGTGTGGAAATGAGTTTGTGAAAGAAAATCGCACTATGCTTTTGTTAATTCTTGTTAGTCCTTGGTGGTCTTTCCCCCTTTAGGAACAATAAAATAATTTTATGAATCAACCTTTTTGTACTATCACTCAGTCTGCCCCGCGTATGAAACATTTTTTAGACGGAAAAACGCCGTTGCACAGTGGGCGAAACGGACATTCTAGCGCGTCGAAATTCAATTTTTCAAGTTTGAAAAAGCCTTAATTTTATATTATACATATAGTGATTACCGATACTTTGACTAGCTTATAAAAGTTTATCGCAAAGCATTCCGATATATAGCTGAACAGCTGTGAGCTATCAAACTCAACATTTGTTTTGGCAAGTGCTTTTTAATTAATTCTTGCGTTTTTTCAGTTTTTGTTAATTTAGCTGTGAAATATAAAGTTCTCGTTGTTTTAGATAAAAGCTTGGTTATATATTCATATAAAGGTATTTATTAAGCAAAAAATCAGTGTAAGTGACCCGTCCATATATGTACTACTTGAAAGACGTAGTGAAAGTAATTTGAATTAACAACCTGCCCTTAGTAGCCAAAACCTGTCTTTCGTGGAGCAAAACTAAAAATGTTCACAAATGTTCAAGTCGCCGTTAACATTTTTTGTCAGTGTGAGTCCTTGCTGTTCAAAATTTTTAAAGATCACCTGCTAATATGTGCTACCCTTGCATTTTTTTTGGACTTTTTAGGAGCAATGTCTATATCAAAACGGAAGCTGTTTTCAGTATGGCACAACGAAGTCATCCCCACAAAAGAAGTTTTTGGCTTTGGAGAAATATGTTTTCAATACAGTATTAGAGAATCAAACCTGCAGTGAGGAAGAACGTATCGAAATTGTCAAAAAACTGCGAAGTTTGACTAATGGATTGTAATAAATTTTGATTCATGGTGCAGATATCATTAGCCATTTTTCTCTTCCAATTGGAATGATGTCGGGGGAAGCAATTGAAGCCATAAACAAGGATTATCGAAAGAGTACCACACAAGAAAGTCCACTAGAAAAAAAATGGAAGATGTTTTTAACGCACTCCTAGTTTCTTCCGATCCTTTTATAACATTAATTTCCCAGAGTGCTTCAATGTCCTCTGCAAAAAGTATTTGGCTTGATCTGGATGTTGTAAGCTAACTTGTCAATAAACGGCTGGAAACTGATTTGAGCAACGACGATTTGTAGAATTCTGGCAGCGCGGACTACGAATAGTTTCTGTTATATGAAAGCTATATTTAAAACTTAGGCAATCTTTTTGAAGTTTTGTAAGAAAAATAATTTTTTTTTAATTTTAAAATTTAAAAAAATATGTTAAAAATTTTTTTAATTTTATTTTTTGTTTTTTGCATTCCAACCTTAAAAAAATTGTGCAATCTCTTTGAAATTTTAATTTTAAAAATAAAAAAAATTATTTAAATTTTTTTTACTTTTTTATTCTATTTATTCCTACCATAATATCTTCTCATTTACTTTGGAAGATATTAATTTCGACGCGCTAGAATGGCCGTTTCGCCCACTGTGCGTTGTGCTGAATGTAATATTTTCGCTGTATTACACTGTGCGACAAATTTCAACTTTTTTTAAAACTACCAAGTTACACTTGAACGGACTTGAACTGAGTAAATACCTATCAGCGTTTGGCTAGTCTGGACTTTTTTTTTATGGACCCTCAAAGTTTTTGAAATTGGGTGTAACAACCAAAAAATGTGTCATTAGTTTTGGGCAAACAGCACATTCAGTTTTAGTGATACCTGCAAACTGTCTTCTGCAAAGTTGTAGTTGGCAGTCCGCAGAATAAATTTTATACAAAGGTTTTTAAAAAATTCATGTTTTAGGGGAGTATTTTTTAAAATACTTTTTTCAAAAACGTACTTTTTTACTTTTTCGAGTATAACTTTTAAAAAATCAGAATTTTTCGCATACTTTCTTTGGCAAAAGAGAAGCTTTTGAGATACCAAACAACTCTTCTAAACAAGGTTTTACAATCTGAACACTTCTACATCCTCTAAAACGGCCCCAAACGGTCATTGTTTATTAGGTACTTAAGTTTTTCACCTAAAAAATATCATACAATAAAATTTTTTTTAAGCTTTTAGAGCAAAAACATTACTCGTTTTACTTGTTGTTATCCATGAATTTTTCAAAAAATCTGTAATTTATCAGTAAAAAGGTTGCCAATTTAAGACTGTATAAATTATTTTAACATGCCAATACATTTTTTAACAAGTTGACCACTCACTCAATTGGCGTGAAATTTTAATACAAATAGAAAAGAAACTGAGGAAGCCATTGGTATTAATATTTCAGTTTCGACATAACTAGAGTTGTTCCTTTTTAGTATTGAGCATTTTGTTTTCATTTGTTAATCTTTCTTAACCAGATCTAGAGACCGATATATATATATATATAGATATGTTTGTCACTCCATATATAAAGTTTTACAATCTAAAGTCGAAGGTATATCAAACAATGAAATACGAATAATTGTTTCTATAACAGTACTATAGCTTCCTAGAATCGACCAAATAACAAAATAAATCGTTAACAGTAGATCTAATATTTTTTTTTAAATGTCTATAACTTTTGTTGTACCGAACCTTAAATTCGGGTTTTAAACTGGTTCTGGGTTGGGAAAAAGTTAGCTTTCTGAGCTCGAACCGGTTCGGAGCAACTTCGAATTTTTTGATTGCCCAGAATGTTTTATAAATGAATAGCTGAATCTTTGTTTGACCAAATTCTTTCAATTCTTTTACCACATTTACTCTTTTTATGGCTCCATTCCAACCAACAACTTGTTGCTCAGCCAAAAACGATTTCCAAAGGCCTCTGCCCAACCAATTTGTGGATGAATAAGCCAATGGCCACTTAAGGAAGTGATTTATATAGATACATATTAATTATGTATTTTTCCTTCTTTTCTTCCGTTTGAGTTTGCGCATTTTGCTTTTCACTGGCATACGTCTGGTGCACATTTTTATTGGCCCAAAGCTACGCTTCATGGATCAAACAGGAACCTACATTGCGAGCGATTAACAATGTTGAGCACGTAAGAAAAATTTAAATAAGCAATAAAATGAAAATACAAATATATAAACACTGGGTGAATTATGCTTAGAGTCAACGTACCGATAATTGGAAGGTTGTCGAAAAGATCAGTTAAGCAAGCGTTATTCTTTAGAATGGGAACACCCAGCTGCATTCGATTGGATTTCTGTTAATTGGGTTAGGGCATGGGGCTTGCGAAATTTAAGACGTACAAATGGAACTGCAGAAGTTTATATACCCTTAAATAAATATAAATTAAACTCAAAAGTGAATCTTTAATTTAATATTTAAAGCTGAACCCTCAGCAAAAGGTGCCCAAAGTTA
This sequence comes from Lordiphosa stackelbergi, assembly GCA_018904235.1. Taxonomy (NCBI): domain Eukaryota; kingdom Metazoa; phylum Arthropoda; class Insecta; order Diptera; family Drosophilidae; genus Lordiphosa; species Lordiphosa stackelbergi. Next base: position 13,453 of record JAEIFU010000395.1, read on the forward strand.
TTGAGGAGATAAAGAACGTGGAAAACATTTTCTTAAATAATATTAAGAATAATCTGCAGCTGAGACAGCGTTTTCCCGTTATTTTTCAAAACTTTTTGCTATGTTAAATAAGTAAGATCCAGTAGGAAGAACATTTAAGATTTCAAACATTACCCATGACATGACTTACCCCCCCAATTAATGCTCTTCCAATATGTATTAATAAGCTGACCTTGCATTTTTCCTGCCATTTCTTGTATTGGGCACTGCTTAATGCAATCGGAGCTTTCTCCGAATAGTTGCAGTTGACAATTCGCGTCGTATGGTTAAAGTTAGCAAGAACGGAATTGCTTCAAAAATGTTTAACTCCTGCAGCAGCTTTTTGACCCTGACGGGTCTAGTAGCGCTTACCTTGGTCAGTGCTATTCAAGAGGAGCGAATGGGAAATAACATTGCAGCGCCGGGTCAACCGATGTACTATTTAATGGCAGATACCGGGAACTCGGTGGGTCCAAATGAAGAACTGAAGCGTACGAATCGGTCGCTTTTAAAGTGGTGGGATGATTTGTTTGGTCAGAACAATTGTTGTAATAATAATTACAACAACAATGCGTATCCATCTCCCGCACCAGTGGCACCACTCAACATCAATAACAACTGTAACGGATTTCAATTGCATAATTTGGACCCCTTCAAGCAGTTGAAACTGTTCAAGAAGTTCCCAGATCTTTTTGGTAATAGCTGTGCAGGTCAGTGTGGCGGAAATTGTGGACAACAGCCGATTGTGAATAACTATGAAAGTCAAAGTCCTGGCTATGGAGGACCGCCACAACCGCCACCAGTGGTGGGGCCACCTAACGAAAACCTCTATGAGACGCCGAATGCTCTTTATGAAGGTCCTGGGGATGGAGATGCAGCTTATGTCGCACCACCACCACCACCACCCGCCTCGGAAAACTATATGGCTCCACAACCAGTCTCCGATAGCTATGTGGCGCCACCTGAAGCCAGTTATGAGCCAGCTGCACCTTCTGCTGTCACCTACGATGCCCCCGCTCCTCCTGCTGTTGCCTATGATCCTCCTGCACCACCCGCTGCCACTTACGAAGCTCCTGCATCACCAGATACTGCTTACGAAACTGCTGGCCCCGAGAACTATGGCAAAGTGGAGAACTATGCTCAACCTGGCAAATCATATGTTGGTGCAGCGCAACCCCCGCAAATTGTATATCAGCCTATTATCTATGTCTCTGCAACACCGGCAGGCAAAACAGAAAGCAGTGTACGATATGAAGAGCAAAGATATCCACTACAGCATGCCCCTGTCCAAGCCACCTATGAGCCTTCCCCTCCTGTAATGCAACCACCTGCATATGCCCCACCAGCTCCTGCACCCTGCAATTGCCAGTCGCCCATACGAATGTCACTAGCTGATCAACCCTATCGTGTGGCCCCGGAACTTTTTCAGGAATACTATTACCGTCTTAACTTAGCCGAACAGAATAGGTTATAGTTTTAACTCACCAGTTTGATGGGTTAAAATCATTTGGATGTACTGTAAATAAAACGAAACTATCGATGTCTGCTTGGATTGCTTTTAAATGGTTTGGTGGTGTATTTGCCTACTGTGCTATAGGTCGGGGGTCCATCTCGCCTACGAACATCTTATAATAATAAGGGTTTCTTAAAACGTTTTACACAACCGGCACCTTCACCAGCGCACTATGGTCTAAAAACACTTGAACATCAAAGCAAAGTCAAAGTGTTTCTAATTAAAAGAACTGTAACGAAAGAAATTTTACGGAGTGCTGGATATAGGCCTTTAAACTAAAATGATTTCATAATTCGACATACAATAGTCTATTCACACTGGCCGCAGCTTCGAAAAAACTGTCAAAGTCGAAGCTGCGAGATTTGTTCCATAGGTAGAAGCAGTAGGCTGGGTGATCACTAAAAATCGCAACATTCCATCTGCAGTCCAGACTTTCAATATTGGAATTAGAGATTACAACCGTAACCGTAACCGAAAACCTCATGCGCTAAAAACACTTTAAAATTTGTAACTGAAACCGTAACCGAAAAAAATTTTTTTCTTATAATCGTAACCCTATAACTTTTATTATTATAACCGGTTATCAGAACCGAAAAAGAAACAATTATACGGGTTAATTTCGGTTTTCCTCTACTAGTAAAAATTTCGATAAACGTAAATCAGTGCCGGGATAATGTAGAGTTGTGTCAGTGAGCAAGAGAGCTCTCTCCAGACTACAGCCTACAAATTTCATGCAATTCAGTGTTCACCGATTCACACATCCATAAGTTCGGCTCGCGTTTACATAAAAAGATGAGTGACTTCGGCCCCTGGTAGCTATGGCTGGCTGGTTATGTTCTGTCTTTATCTGCCGAGCAGAAAATTAACTGTATTAAATTGTTGGACAACCATAATTTGATTGATTTATCAGGGGAAAACAGTCCACATCCAAGTTGGTTGGAAAATTCCAGCAGTTCCAATTAAAAACAATCTGACATCTTCATTAAAAATATGGATTGACAGAGGACACATATTGGAACGGTCGGAAAAAATGAAACAATGAGCGTGTTCAGCAGCATAAATCGATGACAAAAAATCGACTATTTATGTTAGATTGTGCTGGTGAACGGGCATTATGCGCAATCATGTTTGCTATTTTTTTGATTGTGTTAGATGTGAATCTAACAGAGAAATAGTTTGTTAGAATTGCTTGTTTATGATTTGTTATCGATAGCACACAGCTGTCAGAAGTAAACAAACAAGCAATTTAGAAAAGGCAAATGCAAAATGAATGTGAAAACTTCTTTTTTTTTTAATAAATGAAATGGCAGAGGGACGTGGTTTCGCCAGAAGCTCACGGAAATTCGTGCAAGGCTCTAGAAGGCTCTACTTGTTGTTGCGGAGGAGGAGGGAATCTTGAAAAGCCGCCACTCTAAAAAGGAGAAGCCCTGCGAACGCATAGTAACCACTTCATCTGGGTACATGGACACCTCATCCACAGTTTGTCAAGGCAATACCATTCAGCTCACTCCCGGAGAGAAGAGCTGGATAGGGATGCCCATATCCTCATGCAAGATAATCACAAGGAATGAAACCCGCGGCTGGTAGCTAGGGTCACGTGGTCCCACGTTTAACTGGGCCATAACGGGTCAAGGGCTGGGAGTCGCTCAGAGCGATTTCTTTAGAACAAGAGGAGGAGACATTACTTCATCTTTTTTGCCATTGGCCAGCTCTAAGTAGAAGGAAACTCAAATCTTTTGGCCACACTACTACAAAACTTGGGACAGTACAAAAATATAGAATGAACATATTTATGGATTATTTTATGATGTCCCGTGCATCGTTAAGAACTCATAGCTAGAGATGGGCTCGCGACGGGATTCCAGCGGGACCCGAGAGACGCGCGACGATATTGAATTATGTATATTATATTATTATATTTGTTGGTCGAGATCGGGACGGGACAGCCGTGGGCGGGATCGTGGCGGGACGGGAATGAATTGTCCTTATTTGCCCACCTATGCTCTTAGCCCATTGCCACTTTGTGGATTTGGCCATCGGATATTTGATTTTTATGTGCACATTCTCGCGGGGGCCGGCACAACAAACATTTAATGACTAACAAAGTCTTAAGTAAAATTCAAGGGGAATTCCAGGAGCAGTTGGTGCTAGTGACGACGGTCATAAATATTTAGTAGTCAGTTCATAATTATATTAAGCAGTTTGCTGTCAAAAATTCAAACCTTCCGCCAACAAAAATATATCGATAACTTTGTTGCCTAAAAATTCTATCAAACTCGTTCACCAGCAGACTAACACTTTTTTTTTTTTTTTTTTTTTTTTTTGTTTTTTGTTTTCTTGTGAACACGCCCAATATTTCCCGATCTTTTTAAGTTTTCAAAAATTTTGCTTGCAGAAACACCCACACAAATAAGTGTTGTGCGTTTGTTTTTAGGAGTAGAATTTATAATGAATCCCCGCTTTTGTCTGCCTGAATTGCAAAGTTTATATTTCATACTAATAACCGTAACCGTAACCAAAACCAGAAACAGAATTAGGTTAATAATCGTAACCAGTACCGTAACCGATATTCCACAACCGTAATATAACCGTAACCGGAAAAAACGATCGGCCAAAACATGAACCGTAACCCAAACCGTTATTCGTTTCGGTTTTAATCTCTGATTGAAACCATATAGCTCGCTGTTTGATATACTTCACTCTGAAAAAATCCATTCTAAATGTATCAAAAACGTGTATTTTTGTTTTCAATAGTAGGGTTATTTATTTAAGAAAACGTACATATTTTTTGAAAATTCTCTTCTGCTGCAGGTTTTACAAGCCTCGACAATGCTGCATCGAGTGTAAAAAGTCTAAGCCATTAAAAAATGCGTATAGAATTTGATTCTTAGTCAACGATTAATATTTAGCGTTCACTCAAAGTCAATTCCAATCCTGTGGCCATAATTCAGTTATGCCATTTTAGCTATTTAGCTGCTAGATCTGGCAATTTTGAAAGTGGAAATGCTATTAAATTTCTGAATCAGCTATTAGCTACAAATCTAGCAGTTTTGAAATATTTGTTAACTATTTCTGGGTACTTCGATATTATTCACTAATGGCTGCATAAAAGTTATCGAATCTTGCTTTTAACGATTACTTATTAAGCTTCTCCATCTGATTCCACCAAAGCCGACTTTGATGGCGAGCGCGAGTCCACTAAATTAAGTCCCTTCGATACCAAACTTTTTACTATATCTATTAGGACTAAAACGAACTTCTTTTGCCCGGGCAAGAGCAAAAATCAGCATTTCGTTTATATTAATCTATATTTCGCACAGCCTAAACTATAAAAGATAGAAAGCTGAGTCTTTCACAGTAGTTTTGTCTTATGCTGAAAGTGAGTACTAAGACGGGGGTTTTGGAAAATTTCACCCGGAAAGGTCGGAAAAGTTTGTATGGGAAAAATGTTATTTTTCACCCGATTGACTTGAAACTTGTTTTGGTTTGTTTTGTTTTCCCGAAAATCCGCCCACGAGGAAAATGGCTGGAAAGTTCTGCATGCAAACAACTATTTTTCATCGGATTGGCTTGAAACTCGGTTTGTAAGGTCAAAATGAAAATTCATTTGTGTTTTCCAAAGTTGGAAATAACGCCGGGATGTGGGTGGGAGGTGGAAGGATATGGATAAGATGTGGGTGGTATGCAGATCGGAATTGGGTGGGATGTGGGCGGAAAGTGGGTGGGATGTGGGTGGTATGCAGATGGGAAGTGGGTGAGAAGTGCGCGGGAAGTGGGTAGGATGTGGGTGGAATGTAGGTGGGAAGTGGATAGGATGTGGGCGGAAAGTGGGAGGGATGTGGGCGGGAAGGGGGATGAAAGTGGGTAGGATGTGGAATGGATGTGGGCGGGATGTGGGCGGAAAGTGGGCGGGAAGTGAGTGGGAACTGGGGGAATTGGGTGTAAAGTGGGTGGGATGTGGGTGGACTGTAGGTGAGAAGTGGATGGTATGTGGGTGGGTTGTGGGCGGTAAGTGGGAGGGATGTAGATGGAGTGTGGGCGGGAGGTGGGAGGGATGTGGGTGGGATGTGAGTGGGAATTGGGTGGGATGGGGGTGGGAGTTGAAGGGAAAACCCATCAGCAAAGTTGATTTCTGGGTTCTACGGGGTATTATTATAATTAATTTTTTCTTTATTTAGGAAATTTAATTTTAAAATATATTAGTTATTAAAAAAATAACAACAACAAATACAAAGAAAATAAGAAAAATTGACTGTTTTGATATGATTCTAACCAAGTTAACGCTCAAAATAGCCGACATTAATATTTTAAATGTTGCTATTATATTCCCCTTTAAGGATATAAAAAAAATTAACACTTAAAAAAAAATAAAAAAATTTTTAGATATTAAATCCGAAACTCATCCTATATATGGCCAGAATATTTAAAATTTTTGGTTTTTAGGGCGCGAGCGCGTCCACTAAATGTGGTCGAATTGGGCCAAAACGATAGTTTTACCGAACGGCAAAAGCAAAAATCGGAATTCCATTTATATTAATTAATTTTACACAAAAAATTAAAAAAAAACGGAAAGGCAAAGCTAACTTCGTCTGTACCGAAGTTTTGATACACTTGAAATAGCTTGTCTCAACGGTTAGCGACTTCGACCAAACTTCGCAGATCAGCTTAAAAACATTATATTTTACCCATGACCGTGTTTGAGAGCAGTAATATTGAGAATAAAACAGTTTTTCTTACTAAAATCCATTTTCCGAACGAACATTTGTATGGCAGCTACAAGAAGTAGTCATCCAATCCGGTCGGTTCCGACATATTAGCAGCGTGCAGTAAAAAGAAGACTCTGTGCAAAGTTTCAGCTCGATAGCTCCAAAACTGAGGGACTAGTTCGCGTAGAAACAGACAGACGGACAGACGGACGGACAAAGCTTAATCGACTCAGCTCGTCATGCTGATCAAGAATATATATACTTTATGTGGTCGGAGATGATTCCTTCTATGCGTTGCACACTTCTGGGCAAAATTATAATACACTTTTCAAGTGTATAAAAATGAGAATAATTGTCTGTTTTAATATGATTCTGACCGAGTTTGCGACATTAATATGTAAAATGTTGCTATACTATTCCCCCAAAAGGATAAAAACAGAATTATCACTGAAAAAATTTTTAGAGTTTTTAGAGATTAAATCCGAAACTCATCCCCTTTATTTCCCATATATTTCAAATTTTCAATTTTCAGGGTGAGTGCGCGTTAACTAAATAATTTCCAATCGCTGCCAAACTTTTTATTATATCGATTGGGACCGAATTGTGACTATTGTATATGTTCCTAAAGTATATATTTCCCAACTAACATTTGGAAGTTCATTTTAACAAGAAACACATTGATGAGTCTATTTCGAGCTCATTTGATGATTAACCAGAGATGAATTTCATATGCGATTTAAGGAAGATTCGAAAATAACTCATGCCTTTGCTAAAACCTGGGTGATCAACCAAACTTAAAGAAATAATTTTAATGTTTTGGTGAGTCTTGAAATCATTTAAAAGAGACTAAAAGAAGTATTTTTTGATATTAAGTAAGTAAAACAAAGTTTTTTCGATTACAAGAAGATAAAAAAAACTTTTTAGCTACTTTTTTGTTTTAGTTATATCTAGCAATATTCGTCTCTGGCTTAATTATTATGGCACTGGCATAATTTAAAAGAAAAACTAAGTTGAAATATTAAAAACATTCGTCAAGGTATTGCAAATAAACGTTGTTTAGTAGTTCCATACGAATTTCATGCTTTGTTCTTGCTGCCCAATTCTTGTTAGGCTACTATTTTTGCAAAGACTTTACACCCAGAGAAATCTAGCACGAATCGGCGAGACAGAAATCGGCTTCAATTTAGATTTTTTCTTCTTGATTTTTTTGGACGAAATCTGCTTGCATAGGAGAAGACAATTAATCTTGACTTCGAACGTCTCAAAAATTCGTGCTTGATTTCAGTATTTCGGCTTGGATCCAAGAATATTCCGTCTTACCGTACTTTTGATATCAAAACTGCTTAATATCAAGCACGATCGGCTTGGTTTTTTCTCTGAGTGTACAAATGCAATACACATAACTTTTAGTGATCAGAATCACAATAGTCATAATGTGTTGCTTTGTAGCAATGATCGACAAAATGGAAGTCGATTTTTCCCCCATTCGATCACGAAATTCGATCGACTAGTTATTGAGATATTTTCGATAACACAGGCCAACAAAATGAACATCTTTGTGAGGTGCAGCCCTGTTGATTTAAAAATATGATAAGTTTATGTTCACTGATTCCAAAATCGGTTTAGCTTCATCAGCTCTTGTTATAATCGTTATTTTCGTTTTTTCCAAGTGTTGTCTCAATTTAAACTCTCATAACTTTTTTGTTTTTAAACCAATTTTAAAATTTAAAACCAAATTTCAAAAGAAAAAACTTAAACAAAACTTTAATTTTCAACCAAAATATGGACTCAAAAAAGAAAACAACGATAGGATCCTTTAATTCCTAAGTCGTTTTGTTTTGTTTTTCCTTTCCATATCCTTATCTCCATATCCCCCTTCCAGAACTGCGCCTATTTGTACAGTTGTGTGCAAGCAGGCGAGCGATTTCCGCTCCAGACTTATCAACATGTGTAAGTACACATTGTCTTTAATTTTTTCAAGGTCCCTCATTGACTTAGATTTATTTATCGCATATGAGGAGTCGATCACAAACGACTTGGCCCTTGCCTCTGTACCCGTTCCTATCCCCTATCCGCGCTTTTCTGTTCTTGTTCCATATGTTCTCACGATGACGTGGGCAAGAATTTGAGCTGGGCCATCGCCGGCAGTCAGTCAGTTGGTCGTTGTTTTCATTTTCAAATTCAAATTCCATAACAAATTGCACAAGATAAACACAGACTTCCTTTCTTCACAGACTTCCTACGATGCGGGCATTAGGGTGGTGGTGGTGCGATAATATGAGAGACCAGCCCGTGACCATGACCATGACCAAGTGAAAGTGAAATTTATTTTCTCTTCTTGCAGCTCCTCTCTTCTCTCTGCTTATAACCTTGCATCGCTAGAGTCTTTGTTGTCTTAACTCCTCACTTACATACTCGAACACGAACTACTTTGCATGTGGCACGCACTTCTTCCATTTCCACTTTCTTGGCGATGATCGCTCCATATGCAGATGAGATTGTGTAAGCGTGACGTGCTATATTTATATAATCTCTCAACGATTGTTGAGTGAGCGGGAAATATGGTTAATAAATTAGCGGATAGTCTTGTGTGATCTTGGACATGATAACTACTTTAGTTGCATATTAAATAAAGTGATCGAATGTCTGTGTTTAGTCCAACATACTGAATATGTTGATTGAGTTGGGAGAAGTTCAACTTTACTTGAAGAGTTATTGATGAACCATCAAAGGCACTTCCCAGTTCAAAGAGGCAACTGAATTATGAGCAATATATCAAGATGGCTTGCGCGCTTGAAAACTACCCCACACAGATTTTCTCAGAAGCCGAAGCCTCGGCGCTGACTTTGTCGATGTTGCTGTTGGCGCAATTGAGTGAGTGAAAACAAGGGGATCATAAAAAATTTAACAGAACATAAACAACAACGGCTGCAGGAACATCTGCTCTTGTTCCTCCCCGCCCCTTCTCTCTCACTCTCTTTTTCGAGTATATGTAGAAACTGATGTGGCACTCGCAACGGCAGCGCCAATGCCACCAATGCGGCATGCCGCATGAAATTATCTTAATACACTTAAAATAGGATGTTTTAACTACTAGATCTATTTAGCTTGTTGGTCAGATTAAAAGAGAACTTACCTAAAAATTGTTGCAATCAATTGTTGCATAAGTAAGTCTTTGTGTTTATTGCAATCAATCTGCGGATTGATTAAAGATGTTTTGGGTATCATCTTTGATTAATAAATTGTAAGTGTTTTTATCAGTGAATCAAACTGGAAACCTTTGACCGAAAAGAACCAATTAAAACTCAGAACCAGAACCGGAACCGATATTTTTAATTTTTTGTATACCGATATCCGAGTACCGATATTTTGGAACCGGAAAGAACCTAAACATTTTACCGGTACAGTATTGGTGTTTTGGTAGTTGGCACTTAGGTTTAGTTTTCAGGGACTTTTATGCAATTTGGTTAAATCGTAAGCTTTAAAAAAGAGTCTGGCTTAGCAAAACTTTTAAATTGTGAAATAAAAATGTGAGACCAGTCTTTTTGAAAATATTGCATCCCATATTCTTAGATCCTCATTACAATGTCATTATAATCTTTGAAACTAAGAGATCTATCTCTTACTGTCTCTCAGATCTGTTTGTTCATACGGACGGACGGACGGACAGATAGACAGACATGGCTATATCGACTCTGCTGTAGATGCCGATCAAGAATATATATGGGCATTTCCATTCTGTCGAACCGTGACCGTCGTACAAATTGAAAATGAAAAAAAAGTCAAATTAAATCGAATTTTTAATTCGTTTTTTACTGTATCATATAGCTCTTAGAAAGCACTTTAATTAGTGTTAAAGTGTATATCAAGTGAAATTCGGTTTCCAAAATAATGACAAAATTGCAAGCTATTCGAACGTGACAAAAACAGAAGTGGTTTTCACGAGCAGCTATATAAAGACAAATTTTAGCGAAACCTAACACAATAATTAAGCCCAAATAATCTTAATATCTTATGAATGAATAGAACTTTGAAATGTATATTACTTGATTTAAAAAATCTTGAGTACATTTTTTTCTAAAAAATATTTATCTCTGTCGATACGTGACATGTCGAACGTGACATTTTTTCCGTCATCATATTTATGTGGTTTCTGCTTTAATGCGTAGCAAAAACTTACAGTTAATTGCATTGGCATAGTTTGTCATGGTTTCTAATGCATTCCTGTACCTGTGGTACAGAGTATACTCATAATAATCTCTGTTGAAAAGGGTAGCTGACTTGAAACTGTGTCATAAAATAGTGCTATTTACAAAAAAATTAACTAATTGAAGTCAAACTTTGCAGAATTTGCTGATAAAATAAAAACAATATAGAATTTGAATGTTAAATTATTGAAATAATTGTTTTTTTTTTTTATCATTTTACAAAACAACTCAGGGTAGCTGCTCCAGATAGAAACATTGTTGAAGTGAACCGAAACAACCCGATTTTATTTGCAGTTTTCGGACACCGATACGGTTTGCTGTTCGGCTTACGAACACAGATTAAAGGTTTGGCTAATAATACCTATAAATAAAAATTATTCAGTCATACTGGTCGCAAATTCTTCCTTAGATTCTTCCTTTAGATTTTTTTGCACGAACTTTTTACTCTACAAGTAACGGGTATACAGATTAAGTGAAGCAGGTGCAGTAAAGATCTAGATTTGCTTGCTTGAAAACAGATGTCTTGCTTCGCACAGCAGCCAACATTTCTAATTGTTTTAAGTCATTGAATTTCTTCTAATCTATTAAAAAATTTTTGACTTAGCGTATTCATTTTTCGTCATAATAAATATGTTGTACATGAATTCCCTTTGTCGGTTGCTAGGCGTTCATCTGTACAAGTGTCGAGCAAGCAAGGGAGCCTCGAGGGAGCCTTCCGATCCACCAATCGTACTTGCGGAGTGAGTATGCGGTGGTGTCGTTGATGGTTCAATCGTGCTCACACCCAAAGAGTGGCGGCCACTGTGGGGGTTATTTTTTTTTTTTTTTTCTTCTTGTGTAAGTAAATTCAGAAAAATTATTTTGGAAATTTATAATTGTTGCTAGTTTCCGAAATTTTTATTTTCTTTGGTGTGTTTTTTTTTTCTCACTCATTTCAGATATGTGGGTCGTTGGCATTTGAATATTATTTTAATGCACATTGAATTGGTTGAATGTATGTATGTATAAATATTGTACATGGTATATGAAAATGCAGAAAATGTGTGAGAATAGTATTTAGTATGTACATTGTACATATATAAGAATTTATAAGGAATGTGATATAAAAGTTCGTCTAAATATTATTTTTATTTATTAAGAAAAGGTTAAGAAAGCAATTATTAGCCTTTTATTATTTAAGGAAAACTAGATGCCAGGGCTTTCGGCTCTCGTGTTAATTATATATTAATTTTCTAAATTATATTTTCTTACCAAGGTCAGGTAATAGGTAAATGTCAAAAAACATACCTCGGTAATATAATAGTTATCAGGTATTTCCAGTACCTAGATATATGTAGGTAAAGGTACAAAAAGGTACTTTTAAATTTAAAATCATGGTTAACTCACTTTTATTAGTAATGAATATTAAAAACGAACCAAAATACCCCTAATGCATTACAAACAGAGATTAAAACCGTAACCAAAACCGTAATCCGTAACCGCTAAAAACATTTTAAAATTTGAAACCGAAATCGTAACCGTAACCGAAAAATAGTTTCTTCTATAACCGTAACGCTATAACCTTTATTTACAAAACCGGTTATCAGTACCGTAACCGAAACAAATATATGGGTTAATTTCGGTTTTTCCTCCACTAGTACAATGAACATTTTGCATACATATGAGTTTATTCACTAAAGTTGCCGTTCTAATTAACAATCTCACTTCTTCATTTAATGTGTTTCTAAAACAAAAAAGATTGCTACGCAAGGTAGACATATTGGAATGGTGGGGAAAAAATCAACAATATTTGCAGATATTTTTGAGTTATCAAAAGTTGTGTTAGCAGAACCGCCCACATAACTAAGTGTTGAGTGTTTGTTTTCAGGAGTAAAATTTATAATGACGCCTCGCTGGACTCGCCTGGACAATCAAACTCTAAATGCTATTATGATATTTAGATGTAATTGCAATATCGATTAAGGTGTCTTCTTCTTTAACCGGAAAAAAGCGATCGGCCAAAACAGTAACCGTAACCCAAACCGTTATTCGTTTCGGTATTAATCTCTGATTACATATATTTTTAGAGCCATCCAATTCAAAAATAATATTTAAAAATTTAACATTTTATTGAAAATGATGTAATATTATTGAAATGCTTGTTATGTAGATTTTTTTCGGGACCAATTCATTTTTTTCGATACCTAGTCTGATTCTTCTTGGTGTAAGTTCTTTCAACTGGAGCAGTTGTATACTTAAATATAGATTCAAAATTTTTGCTATTATCGGATGGATAAGTTAAGACTTTCATTTCAACATTTTCATAAAAATTCTCAGTTTCATCCAATCTTCCATCACTGTTATCGTAAAAGTCTTCAGAATCTTTTGCATTTTAACTCTCATTGATAACAGTTTACATTTTTTATAGATTTGGATTTTAAAAGTGTCATAGTTGACAATACCAAAGCCATTGCCGGTCTTGTGTGAACACCTTCGTTTTCATTAAAACAAATTGGTAGTGTAAAACCAAATATAACAAAAGATGAGTAGGGTTGAGCAACGGCAAAATGTTCGTTGTACAATCATCAAAAAAACTGTAGTTTATCGAAATTGTTACTATCAAAATGTTAATTACTTTAGTTCAGGAAAAACCAAAATTAGCCCGAATATTTGTTTCGGTACTGATAATTATCGATTATAATCGATTATGTTAGGGTATAGGGTTATGATTATAAGTTTCGTTTACAAATTTCGAACTGTTTTTAGCGGTTAAAGGTAGGGTTGTCGAAAATATTATCGATATATCGAATATCGATCATTTTGCCCAAAATGAAGAATATAATTATCGAATATTTTTATATATATCGAATTTTTTTGGTGATATTTTTTCGGGGATATTTTTTGTTTTAGCGTTCGGTCACAAGGTTGTGAATAACTGTTTCGTATGCGCTGGACATTTAAGCAAAATGTTTAAAAGTTATTTTATTAAAGTTGATGCACAGAAATCGCAGTGCAAGCTGTGCAATTAAGTTGTAAAGACCAGTGGCAACTCAACAGATATAAAGGTGCACTTAAAAGCAAAGCATGGAGATGCTTGGCAGAAATGCAGCTTATCAACGGCAAATGTAAGTATATGTATATCATTTTGAATTCTGGGAATTTGTGGTCTTCGTGCGTGGAATTGGCGGCTATTTATGCATTTTTTATATTGCGGCTGCACATTAAATGTACTGGTAATGAACATAAATACATATGTGTATGCTTGTATATACATATGTTTGTAAGTCTATAAAAAAATTTAAATTTAATTATTTAAAATCTTCGAATTTTTTTAGTCGAAAATTCCACCAAACCAGACATTAGTAGTGGATGCGGTAAAGAATATGGGAGCCTTCAAAGGTAAAAATGAAAACTAAATTATTTTTTTATTTTTTGTTTGCAGATAATGGACGTAAATCAAATGAATTATCGGAAGCTGTGTTACGTATGATATGCAAGGACAATCTTCCTGTCCGCTGTGTGAAAAAGGAAGCGTTATGTACCTTATGAGCAAATGCGTGCCCTTGTATAAAATGCCAAGTCGCTCAAAGGTGTGTATTTTAATTAGTATACTCTATCCATCCCCACCTCCACTTGCCAACGACAAGGTGTTTTATTTGGGTAATATGTAGAATCATTAAAATTTATGATCTCGTCCTTATTTACAGCTAACAGAATTGATTGAAGAAAAGGTGAAACAGGCGTTTCATAGTTTTGCATTCACCTGCGATGGCGTTATCATAACCAACTCTAAACAGGGCCTATCTGACGGTTACAGCTCATTTTGTGAGAAATGGATCAATTGATTCTATTTGTCTTCTAGCCGATGCTAACTCAACAATTACCAGGACAGGGGAATAAATTATTGGATCTGTATTTTAATTTACCGTTGTTTGACCTGAAACGGGACCCTATTAAGTTCTGGATTGCAGAGAATGACGCATTGCCAGTGCTTTCTGACTTGGCATTGTCATATCTAATTACACCGGAAAGCTCCGTGCAGTCGAAACGATTGGTATCGGCTATAAAAAGTGTGGTTTCTGACACCAGAAGCCGAATGACCGATGAGCACATAGCTCAACGCGTCTTCTAAAATTTTTTTGAAGTTTTTAAGTTTCGAAGATTTAACTGAATAAGTTTTTTTATGCTCTAGTTTGAAAGATGATGAATTAAAAAATTAAACACTGCATTTGTTCCATAAATTGAAATTCATGAATAAGTTTTCAGAACTTCTAATGTTATATATGAAATAAAAAATAAATACTCTTTTGTTTATTTAATAAATATACATTTAATCTATATTTTTTGGAGCAGTCCGATTGTAGTTCTTATTACGCGTCAAATGACGCCTTAATTACCTCAATAGACCTGTTCATTTTTAAGATCCGCGCTTTTATTGAAAAATATCGAAAATATCGATATTGAAATAAAATATTTATATCGAAATGATACTTTTTCAATATCGCCAAAAGTATCGATATAGATATTTTTGAAATATTCGAAAACCCTAGTTAAAGGTTACGGTTTTGATAACGGTTTTAATCTTTGGTAGCAAGTATTTCATTTGTGTGGGAAAAGCGAGCACGAGAGAATGACGATGTAAATTGCTATCTATATAGTCGCCGGTTACACCAAAGTAGTTTTTGTTATTGCAACTCCAAACATCGGCCATCGTGCGAATAAAATTATTATTTTGAAAAATAGAGGCGATATTTTTTTGTACAACCGTGCCCCACTATTACTTTCGAGAAATTTCTCGATTTCAAACCGGGTTTCAGTACAAATTCAAATTGAAACTAGGGTTGTCAATTTATCGAAAACGAATGTAATGTAAAATTGGCTATACAGCACCAAAGGGGCCAAGCCAAGCTTCTCTCAATCTCTTGGCGTGTGTGCTTTACATTTTTCGCACAAGAGAAAGGGACTTACAGTTTAACGCTAAATCCGAACTACCAAGTTGAGAATTTGCTTTTTCATGGTTAGTTACTTCACAGCTGGCGCCAAAAGCTGGTGAAGGTGGCCGGATGTGTGAAAGCTATTTTAGAAAGAAAAAACTTTTTTATTAGATGTTCCGAGGCGGGATCGAACCCACGATTTTTATTTATTTTTTTTTTAACATAACAAACGGTTTCCTAAGGGCATTCTCTTGTATATTAGTAATATCAATAATTATAATAATAGTTGTAATATCCAAGAGAATGCATTCAGAAAACCTCCCTTTTTATGGACGAAACTAACAAAAATACACACCAAAAATATATTCAACAAGTATACGATATCGATTTTTCGATCTAATTTCGTAAATTTTTTAATGAAATAAAAAATGGTGGTTCGGTTTATAAAAGAATGACCCATATACTAAAATTAGTCAATTGCAAAAAAATGAGAGTTTTTTGTGTTCCAGTTTAAATGGAAAGTATTTCGAAATACTTTATAACCAGGCCATATACCTACTTTATCCACCGTCACCATCGGGTGGGTGGGTACCCATTTGGCATTACTTTACCCAATTTAAAAACAAAATTGTCAACCTAAACGTATTTTGCAGTAAAAAAATATGTGTTCATGATGACCCCAGCTTACGCAGAGTTTTTAACCAAGTCAACAATTTTTGGGCTGAGAGGGCAAAAGCAAAGAACTAAACTGACAGACTGAAGAACTAAAGTTCAAGAGACTTGTGCTAACAAGGCAAATTGATTAGCTATATAAACTACAACAGCGACTGGAAATGGCATCAGTCAACTTTGGCAACTACAACCAGCTCCAATCCAGCTACAAAACTTTAAATCACCAAGATGAAATCCTTTGTGTGCTTCGCTCTCATCGCCATCGCAGCCACCGCCCTGGCTACTCCCACCAACGGAGGCTCAGCTGCCATCACCAGCTCCAGCGCTGTAGGAGCCGCGGCTCAGCAGGAGTCCGATTCCGAGGGTTTCAACGGTGATTTGACCCGTTTCCGTAAGTCTGCCTATGGCGGCAGCTCTGGCGGCTATGGTGGTTCCAGCATCCCAGCCCCACCTTGCCCCAAGAACTACCTGTTCAGCTGCCAGCCCAATTTGGCTCCAGTGCCCTGCAGTGCCCCAGCTCCTAGCTATGGATCCGCCGGTGCCTACTCTTCGCCAGTGGCCACCTATGTTGCCCCCAACTATGGAGTGCCCCAGCACCACCAGCAGCTCTTTGGCGCCGCCTATATGCCCCAGGCTTATGGCTACCAGTACTAAGGAGAGACAGCAAGTCTTCCCGCTCGATCTTTATCCCTGAAACTTGAACTTGATTGCTGAAAAAAACCTATGCTAAACAAAAAAGTTAAAAAAAAAATATTTATGCAAAATACAAATTTAAAAAAGCCCCAAAATTATTTATGTTTTATTTACCTGCACCTTTCCCAAGATTCTGGTTTCCCTAAAAATTATGGAATTATTCTTATGAGTAAAACTCTTCATTGCCATTGATATGATATGTTTTTCTGCTGGTAATGATGCACTTTACTTATAAAATTTATTACATAATTTTGGTGAAGCTGCTTTTACTCTAAATGGTCAACGTTGTTTTAAGGCAATTGCTAGTACAAAACTGCCTATAAGCCGCGAACCAAGGTTTCGTTGGCAAAACTGAAAACGCAGATCTATATATGCTTAGATCTGGCTTATGGCCTATATATGAATTGATTTGTGGACTTGTATGGAAGTAGGCGACAAAAATAGTTCTAGGTGTCCTCCAGGTCTATAATTTAAACTGTAATCCTATAACAATACTATAAATCTATTTTGCAAAAAATGGGCGTGGTTATACGCCCAGACGCGCATTCCACCCATTTATATATATTTTAATTAAAATACGAGTATGTCATTTCTTAAAATACTTCTGACAAGAAAATTTGTTAATAAAATAATTAATTAATCAAAAAATAATTCAAAAATAGACTCTTTAATTTGATAGACGATTCAGTATACGTGAAACTGAATGATTAACTAAACTTTGTAAATCAACTTCAGCGAGTGATTCACTTACACTAATGCTACTTGGATAACTGTGAGTTTTAGCTTGCAGAACATAATCGTAACTGGGTAAAATATTATATGAAATTTTGGAGATAATAAATCGTCGAATAAGTAAGTGTTGGATTCAAGTTGAATAGGCATCCATCATCATAAATGCCACATATTCATAACCATTTGCTTCAGTTAATGTTTGATTTGCTTTAGAGAGACATTCTGTACAGCGTTTGCAGCGGACAGGCTCGTTGAATTCAGATTTGGGACGGCCACGACTCAATCATTCGACTTTTCAGCTTTTTCTGTCACTGTGAAAGAGAGCTTCAAATCAAGCCAATCCGAATGGTTCTGCAAAACATTGGTATGATTGCAGCTTTGACACCGGATGTAAAATTATTTGCAGACAGCAAAGTCAAAATTCTGCAACTCTTCTGAATCTGCAAAGTACCGAATTGACGATTTTCCGACCTCTTTTAGCATTAGTGCCATTTAGGGCGCACCACTTTTGAAAAACTAATATGTAAGAAATGGTGCATTATAAATGATTGTTAAAAATAAACATTTCTTATAATAAATTAAGAAAACAAACCAATTTGTCATTTACTATACTTGCAACAATAACAAACACTATAAAGACTTAACATGAAAAACACAAACAACAAAACACAAATACTTGCTGCATGCGGAACAAAATATTTTGACGCTGGGCAGCTGCTCCGGGCAGCTGATTCTTTTACTATTTTAATCTATTATTATTAACAATAAATAATAATAAATATGAGCATCGGAATCGATCGGCATCACAACTAAAAGCTTAATGAAAGTACAAAATTGAAACGAAAAACAATCAAAAAGGTTTTTTTCACAATATCCAAATTGTTAAATAATTCATATCATAGTTAATACCTGTACGAACGTTATCCATATCATTAAAAGTTATTGCAACTTTTTATTTGTTATTTTTTTACTTTTAAATGTTGGTCTTTAGACAAAACACAAAGCACTAAATGTAGCACATGGTTTAAATTTAAGGGGATTTTTACACAATGAGCGAATGGTCACCAAAAAAAGCGAATGGTCACACGACAAAAAAAGTTATCTGTTTAAAAACTTGTATACTCTGTACCAAAGGTACAAAGAGTACATTGAGTTTGTGCATATGTATATGTAACAGCCAGAAGGAAGCATTTCCGAACCTATAAAATATATCGATATACCCATGTCCATTTGTCCAAACAAATCTCAGAGATGGTGAGAGCCAGAGGTTCGACAATTATGGGCCTTAGACTCCTTATACTTGCAGGCATATCATGTATATTATTAGCTCTGGTGCAGCGTCAAAGAACATTCAGAAAAAAAATGACCGGCGGATCGGCAATTTTGTAAATTAAATACTTTATAAATACTCAGATGGTAAAAACAATTCATTCCGGCACAATACTTAATTAAAGTACATTTAAGTACATACAAGACATTCAGATTTCAGTACCGCTCAAAATTTTTTTCTCATCTGGAATATATTCCTTATAGTTTTATTCTTGGAAGTACTTAAATTAAGTACGAAACATTCTAAAATCGATAAACGACCGTTATTATTATTGAAATAAGAGCAGTTGTTCTTGAATCAGTAAGCCAAGTACAAAATATCTTAGATTACATAAATTAAAGTAAAAACACCATAAAAATGTGCAACAAAAATGCGAATATTTTGAAACGAATCTTTTTTTAAAATACCCTCTTGGTTTCAACACTTTGCTTATGGAGTGAGTGTAGAATTCTGACTTCCTGTAATATCATCTTGGTCTTTGGTTAAATCATGGACCTTAGATCTTTCCAGCTTTCTTTTATTCAATGCAGAGACCGTTCTAAATATGTCCCAAAGTATTCTTAAATGAAGTATTTCAGAATTGAAAAAATCATACTTGAAATAAGTATTTTCTACTTAAATCAAGTATTTTAGTACATACCGTATTATTGGCCCCAATTGTACTTTATTCAAGTACAAAATTCTTGAACTTTTCTGAGTGAAAATGCATGTATATAACAACAACCGAATTATCAACCAGAATATTTTTCCATCTTCCTCCCTTCCCTCTCTACCAACATCAGATAGCAAATTAATTTATATATTTTTGTTTTTTAGTGGGGAATTTTTTTCGATTTAAATCGATACGTGAATCGATGTATTTGCAAGCTTTATTTCATTGAATGGATCCCATTTTTGTCAACTATAAAAAAACAGGAACTAAATAAATTTTTATTTCAATGTTAAAAACAAAAATCAAATGACCGTTCGATATTCTTTATTTGACGTCGGTTCCAAATCCAAAAACCAAAAAAAACGAGAAGGCCAAGCTAACTTCGTCTTTGCCGAAGTTTTAATACCCTTGCGAATGTCTTAATATATCAGAGTTTAAGAACGCCAGCATTAAAACGAACAATTTGTTAATAAACCCTTTTCGACCGATAGTTCCTATGATTGCTATAAGATATAGTCATCCGATTTTGACTAAAACTTACAAATCTGTGTAAAAGCGCATAATATTAATAATCGCTGAAGTGAGTCACGTTAACATTAAAAACCAAAAAAAATTTCTTATTAAAACCCACTTTTCGACCGGTATTTCCTATGGCAGCTATAAGATATTGTCATCCGATCCGGTCGGTTCCGACAGATTAGCAGTGTGCAGTAAAAAGAAGACTCTGGGCAAAATTTCAGCTCGATAGCTTTAAAACTGAGAGACTAGTTTGCGTAGAAACAGACGGACGGACAAAGCTAAATCAACTCAGCTCGTCGTCGTGATCAAGAATATATATAGTTTATAGGTTTGGAAATGAATATTCCTATGCGTTGCAAACTTTGGGCAAAAGTATAATACCTTTTGCAAGGGTATAAAAAGATAGTTGATTAAAATGTATTATCTTAAACTATAATTATATAATTCTAATTATAAGTACTTTCAAGTTTATAGACCAGGCATTGAAAAGCATTTTCGACCACATAACGTATATGCAATACATATTCTTGATCATCTCTATAACCATGGGTGCTTGACTGCCATACGAAATGTGACGATTGTCTGCAACTAGATACAGTTTCTTTCAAGTTTTCACCAATCACTCTCCCGCCCCGCACTTGCATGAGTCTTTAGGAGCGTAAGCAGAAACATGTGCATTAACGGAAATCTCAATTAATGTAAAACGATGACGTTAACTCAATTATCGTGCTACTAAAAATTGGCCAAGTTTGCGAATTGAAAAAATGCATTCCAACTCCTACAAACCATAAGATCAGCAAATCAAAAAACAATCTCTGGTAAGCACAATTTCTCCATTTTTGCCCAGTTTAAATCGGGGTCTCTGAACCCATATTTCAAAAATTAGTTTGCCTTTTGTTTTGGATTCGCAGAAGTGATTGCAACATTTCCGACGACCCAAATCGACAATCAAAGCGGAAAAGCAGAAATGCAAGCCAAAATTGAGGGTAATACGATACTTTAAGATCCAATCAAATGGTTGGTTGGACAGCCTACACAATGTCACATTTTATTGCTGACCTTGGGGTTCAGCTAGGTACAAGTACGCATAAGGTTTCTGAACCTGTACAAAGCTACCCCCAAGATTAGTAATGACTTGACCAGGGCATTATTGGGACGTAGGTGGGCTCTTAACGGGAATTATAGCTCCACTTGCTAACTCCAACTCTTTAAGGAATGAGGCGACCAACTAACCCAGTTATGGCGGAAATGTTACCTTGGAGCAATCGTTTGTTTTGATTTTACTTCTGTTTCCGCTTTGCGTTGCAGTTTCCAAGTCCACAGTTGATAAATACAAAGTGACCAGCGTCAGTTTTTGGCTCAGTCTCGGTTTACATCGCTTCAAGATAAAATCAAACTATGTCTTATGTCTATCTTATTTTACTCTTCGCTTGCTGGGGAAGTATTGTGAATGGTCAAGAAGGATGCACCCGCTGTGTGAGAGGTCTTCCTCTGTTTCACTTTATACCCGTTCGTCTCTATACACCCCAAATGCTTTTGGACAGCTCGGAGCTTGAGCTCAAGCGTGAACCACGTCAACAGCAAATTGTGCAGGAAGTTGTGGTGCAGAACAACTTTGGTGGTTCCGGTGGCTTTAGTAGACCCGGAGGATTTGGTGGTCCTCCCTTTGGTGGTCCCTTCGGAGGAAGACCTGGACGATTTGGACCCTCTCGTGGTTCTGGTGGAAGATTTGGAGGTGGTTTTGGCGGTGGATTTGAATTTGCACGAAGCTATGGAGAGGAACCAGAGGATAAGTCCGTGTATAATTCACCCAAGCAGCAGTCAAGCAGCATACCAGCTCCTGCTTGCCCACAGAATTATGTTTTCTCCTGTGAACCGGTACTGAAACCAGTTCCATGTGATGCTGGAACTGCTGGTGGTTATTGAGAGAGAGCAATGGACTGATCAAAATTTTGTGAATAAACTGAATACACGCTTATATTAATTTTGGCGGAATGTCGGGATCTTACAGTAATCTTAAATAAGACATTCCCAATGTGGTTGTCAAAGTACATTTTTTACCTTGCTCAACATTTTATTTAGTTCCAGATAGCTTCCATTAGTCACATATCATGTACATTATGATACAAGACCAGCTGTTCAAGTGAAGTGTGAAATTTATTTAGCGAAATTCGAGCCTCTTTATTAAGAGGCTCAGGCATAAGTCAGCCATAGTGTTTATCACTATATTTAGCCTGTGTTTTCATTCCATTGAAAATCAATGTTCAAGAACGATTGAAATATTCTCTGTACCCGCGAAAGTGTAGGCTCGTATGAATGTATTTTGCTGATGCAGTAGCTACAGAAAGCAGCGCAGTGGTGCCCCGAATGACCAAAAATAGACTTATTTTTAAATTTTATTTGAAAAAAAAAACTCTAATAAACAGATAAAGTTGTCTAGAACTTCGAATAAAATGCCAAAATATAATTTTAGAAAAAACTTTTCTGAAAACTACACTTCTTAAAATCTACACTTTAGTGTAGAATGTCCCAAGCATGGTCCCAAGCATGTACCATGTAGTGCGTAACGATATCTTTCAATTCGTGTTCAGTGCAAAAGGTAACGAGCTCCGATCCCCAATCGAGGCGAACAATTAAAACAAATTGTTTTTTATTTTCAGAATAGTTGAATAAACTAAAACAGGTGGGTGTGAGGTGGTCCGTTAAATTTGTATAGTGATGTCTTTTGATCCTATTTCCAATTCAACTAGATTCGAATGCGCAAAATCAATAAAAAATGTTTGCTTTTAGAAAAAATTTTTTCTAGGTTTAAGGAAAAAAATTTATAAATATCCAAAATTGTTTTTTAATACAATCAGGGAAAAATCACAAGATAAAAACTTTAACAGATCGATTGATTTTACTATGTCATTTTTATATTAAAATCAATATGCACTTTGATTTAACTAAAACCACCAAACTTTCGTTGCGCCTTTCATATAAATTATCCAGTTAAAACGTGAAAATTACAAGTGGTCTTATGTTTTTAGGCTGAATTCCATAGAAGTAGTATCTTAGACGCTTTCTAGACGCAGTTGAGACGGCATTCCAATCGTGTTCAGTCCAAGGTAAAAGTTTTCAAATACATTTTGATATTATTTGTTGTTTTTTACAGCACAACTGGTAGTGGCTCCAATTGGATTCCTGCCTTTGATTCAGAGCAAAATAATTGGCTGAAAAATTTATTTAACAAACAAAATTTTCGTATTTCCATTTTTAAATTAGAGTGTACACACCTTTTAATTACAAATTTCATATTCGCCGCTGAATTAATGCTAAGAATGTTATAGGCAAAGTGTAATAATTAGACAGCGGATTTTGCATATTTGCATATTTTGAACCGCTTGTCGGATTTAATTTCTGATTGCCCACATCTTATTTTTATTGAAAAATGATGTAAGTCCGCGTAAAAACTATTTTGCATAAATTGCATATTTGCATATTAAAATATGCAAAATATGCAGAATATGCAAAATATGCAAAAACCTATATTATATGAAAATCCATGTTTCAGATCACATATTATCCTGGTAGGCCGGGGTTCTAAAAGGTCAACAACAGAAGATGAGTGATAAAAAATACTTTTGATTTAAAAACGGCTAAAAGATTTGCCATAAAACTCTTTTGAAATACATTTTTCCATATGAAGTAACCGGCATGCGTTGCTCAGGTTCGGAAGTTATTTTCGCGAGATATTTTAACCTATTTACCGTGACTGTCGACTTTTATAATCGCGAAATAATACGGATCTCCATGGTAACAAGACCGCTAATTACTTAAGAAACTGCTCTTCAAGTCCACAAATGGCCACAAATTGCCATGAATTTGACAATACTGAACCGCGATTAATACCATGGAAGACCAATTCGAAAGAATATAGTCAAGATTATAGGAATCGTTTTAAACCACTTTCCGTTACCGACAAATCATTAAATAGCGGAAAAATACCAAAGAGGATCAAAAATAGTAACAATTCCAAACAAATTGTACTCCCTATAGAGTGAAAAATGCTAGGATCAATGCATAAGAGCCATTCGAAGCTAAGGGTTCTCCATGGTAATAAGACCGCTAATTACTCAAGAAACTGCTTTCCAATACCACAAATTATAATAACATAGTCATGATTATGACCCTACTGAACCGCGATATACATAATGGAGGACCAATACTAAAGAATATAGTGTCTTATTTACCCGTCTTTAATTACATCTTCGTGATAGTCTAAACAAATCATGAAATTTTGTATATATCCGGATTTTTTGGACCGATCTTGATCTTGACCCGTCAATTTACCCGTCTACATTATACAAAAAGTTTTAGAAATTTCGCGACTTTCGGACCTTTGGATCCAACCATTTACGCGTCTACAATCGCCATCAAATCTTAATTTCCCAAAACTCATACGATTTTGCAAATTTTGCAAAAAACCAAGCTTAAATAATAATTTTTGACTATACGGCTATACGATTCTTTGAGCCGTTCCATATACATCTCCTATTTACCCGTCTACATTGCCATCCATCAAATAATCATAGGTCATACGAAAAATTTTCAAATTTTTGGATTATTCAATCTACGCCTCTTATTTATTAACGCCTGCGCTTTCATAAGTTCTCAAATAAAAATTTGACAAATTTCGCGGTTTTTAGTCTACACCTCTTATTTACGCGTCTTCAATTACTATATATTCAATCTTCACGATTATGTTCGGTCCGTTGATTTTCTTGGCCACGGGTCTTTATGATACTTATGAAACTCAAATGTTAATTTTTGATATTTCGCTATTTTTTTGACCATTTGTTCCTTTACAGTATTTACTCGTTTACTATTGCCGTCTATTAAATGTTCATAATAATCTAAGCTCTTATGAAAAATGTAAAAATTTTCCAATATATTAAAATGCTCACTATACCTTTCATTTGCCAACGCCTGCGGTTTTTTAAATACTCATATGAAATTTTTGCCGTATTTTGCGGTGTTGGACCATTAAATGCTTACAAGAAAATGTTCAACTTTCGCGATTTTTTTATCGTTTGGTCTTCAATTTCTATTTAAGCGTCTATATTGGCCATGTTTGTAATATTTATAATAATATTTAATTTTTTATACATTTTACATATTTTGCATATTTTTACATATTTTGCATATTTTTACATATTTTGCATATTTCTTGCATATTTTGCATATTTTTGCATATTTTGCATATTTTTTTACATATTTTGCATATGCAAAATATGCAAAATTTTGTATATATTGGATATGTAGTTTTCAATGGAAAGTGGGTTATTTAATTAGTGTTAATCCAAATTTTTCACCTCAATCTGCCTTTATTTAAAAAGTTGCATAAAATCCGCTGTCTAGTAATAATATCAGAGCATTTCCCTCAGCGTATTTAATGGTTCTTAACTTTTGAGTTAGAAAAACAAAGCCATATGTTTTAGAAAAGCATTAAATAATATTTATCAAGGTTTTTATTTAATGCAGAGTGAATAAGAAAGATTTAATATACGACTTTCTCATTTTCAGGGGGTGTTTTGCAATTTTATGCCATTTTATGAGTGTGTAAAGTAGACTGGTCCAGGAAATCGAAAAATATCCCAACGGATTCTGAAAGTTTAATACAGAAACATATTTTCCATATTTTTTTCGGAATTTTCGTTGTAGATAAACCCATGGCAAGAGGCCTCTGAAGTTCGTAAATTTGACTTAATTCTGGTGGCCACGGCTTAAAGGATAAGAAGCTGAAACTTTGCATTGGCGTCTTTTTTATGTTCTACTATAACATTAATTTTCATTTCCGCTTACAGCGCATTTATCGACTAGCTCCCAAAAAAGGCTCTTAAAAAAGAATTGTGGGATAACTTCTTTGTTAGTGATAATATCTAAGCCAAATCTACAAGTAACGAGTATAATGACGCAACAAAGCATTGTATGGCCTTTGGTTTAATACTCTCTCTTTTGTTGAGACAAAAATGCTTATATTATAACACACACCTCCAAGAACTAAGGTTAAGTTAAGGAACTGCTGTTTCTAATTCTTTGTTATATTTCTAACATTGCGGTCTTGGTATAAATATTGCCCTTTCCACCAAAAGGACCGTTAAGTCCGAAATATTGACAATAATTAAAGACACTATATTTGATCATATTTTCATACTCATTACTCATAACGCATTTCGAAATATTCGGTTTCACGGCCTTGGACATTAAAATTGCAGTATTTTTTTGAGAAAAGGGCCTATAGATTTCTTTTACTTTTGGTATCTAAGATGTCTTTGAGGGTACAAATGGCCAACAATGAGAAACTATGTGATTGCCTTAAGCTTTAAGTTTTTGCTTCGCATTTTAATAGAAAACCTCATAAATATACGGGGGTGTCACAGAAATCTCCAGAGATTTTGACAGCCATTGTTTTGCAAATCGCTCGAAAAATCCGTCGGTGTCCCAGAACTTCAATAGATTTCATTTTCTTATTTACAAATCTAGTTAGAACAGAAACTGTTCCAATTAAAGTTCCATTGCTTAAAACAGGGCTGCATCTCTCGCAAAAAAATTCCTTAATTTTAGTTATGGGTAAATTTGATGTTCAACTGAAATGTTTTGATTGTGATAAATGTTTTATGATGCATTTTTAAATTATAGTTTAAAAATAATTCATTTACTTCATAAATAAAATTAAAAATTTTAATATTTGTTGGCGCCAAACATGAGGGTACAACTTGCCAGCCCTTAATGCTGGCTGCCAACCAGATGGCGCCACTAATGTGGTTGGTTTAGATTAACATGAAAGACTTTGGTTGTTTTTCCTAATATTTATTGAAACGCAAATAAATAATTTATTCATTTTATGCAACCTTATCCAGAAAAATAATTTTGTTTACAGTTCCAGAATTAGTTCTGCTTGTCAAAATTGTTTGGGTGGTGAATTTAACTAAATATCCTAACAAAAGACGAGAGATTTGTAAGCAAACCGAAAGAGATTTCTGTGACACCGATAATTTTTTTTTGTTTTTATTTGGGTGAAGAGATTTCTGTGACACCTCCGATAATAATGGAAAAAACTATAAATTATTTTTGGGTTAAATCAAAACCATTTTTAAGACAACCCACATTCCCCAACATTCTAAACTTAGTCACAATAAAATATTGACTCGATTATTATATTGACGCGAATACCACTTCTGTTTTGTCCAGTGCAAATGCCTTGGTTTTTTGTATCTATCTTGAAAACGAAATATTGCCCAAAATCAGCCATTGCACCAATAATAGAGCTTATCAAGAGTTATTATTAAAAATACTATTTTCAAAACATAATTTCCGTTTAATTTTCAATTTTTTTACTTTAAATGTGCTTGACGGTGTCGGTCGACCTCAAGGAAATACCCATATACACAATTTTCAGCACATTATAAAGTTATTTGTGTGCAAAAACTCATTTTATAATTATTTTAAATAATTTTTTTAGTCAACCATTAAGGCAGGAATTCTGAAATCTAAAAAGGCTTTTCTGAAAAGGAAAAATACAAAAACGTATATCAAAATTTGTTTCATAATTTTCGTTTTATTGTCAGAGTTTCAGTTAACCAAGATCGTATGGCCTTTACAGGAATTCCCGAACCATGGGTACAGCATATTGTGGCACATACTGAGAGTAGGCGCCCGACGAGCCATAAGATGGAGCTGGGGCCGAGCAGGGCACAGGCTGCAGGGAGGGCTGGCAGCTGAACAGGTAGTTCTTGGGGCAAGGCGGTGATGGAACCGAAGCGGGAGGAGAGTAGGCTGGTGCAGCGGGAGCGGAGTAGGCAGGAGCAGCAGGAGCAGAGTAGGCAGGAGCAGCAGGAGCGGAGTAAGCAGGAGCAGCAGGAGCGGAGTAGGCAGGAGCAGCTGGTGCAGAGTAAGATGGCGCGGCTGGTGCAGAGTAGGATGGCGCGGCTGGAGCAGAGTAAGATGGTGCAGCTGGAGCCGAGTATGATGGAGCAGCTGGAGCCGAGTATGATGGAGCAGCAGCACCATAACCGCCATAAGCAGCTCTCGAAACACGAATATTCTCGGCCAAAGGAGCTGGAATCAGAATTCCTTGTGTTGGCTGTAACTGAATTGTCTCACCGGACACAGCTGCCACAGCCAGAACGGTAGCAATGAGTAGGTGACCCATGTTGAAAGCCATGACAGATATTCTTGATACTTTTTACTTGCTGCTGAAGTGACACCTGATGAGGGACTGTTGGCCAAACGATCGAAAGTAAGCAACTTTATAGCAAAATCCCAATAAAAATTGCAACGAAGTTGTCAAAAAAACTGCTGATCAGCCCAAATAAAGTTGGGACAGCCAGTGCCCTCCCAGTTTGGTTTTGCATAGCCAAGGAGAACACGGTGTTGGCTGTTTCTTTAAACTGTTACCCACTTAACACCATTTTCAAATGGCCAAGTTGCTGAAGTTATTTTTATGGCTTTTACTAATGACCTCAAAACTGAGTTGCATGGAGACAGCTGCAATTGCCGCTTTGCCGTTTCAATTTCTGGAGCGTCCCAAATGAACCGGATCAAAATTGGACCCTGTTTTTACCTACAAATTACTACTCAGAATTGAATCAACAATATTATATAAGATTTCGACGTCGGGCCAAAATGCTTCTAAAGGCTCCACAACGTTTACGTTCATATCCCTTTGAATATGCTCGTTATGATTAACTAATACCATTTTTAACATATTGATTTCAAAATTTTGATATCTATCATCTCGAAAAGATTGGAAAATAAGATTAAAGTTAATGTTCTGTTAGTTGATGTAATTGAAGGCTTTTAAATACTCCGGGTAACGGGTAGATCGAAATTAAAAGGGGCCGATTTAAGATTATGCAATGTGTTCAATTTTGTTTGTAGACGGACCTTGGCTGTAAGCTCTAATTTTAAACCTGGCTTGACTTTATCTAATGTAACTACTTTGGTATAACTGAACTTAAACAACGTATCTGTAAATAAAGTTTTTGGTTTTTTGAATTCAGCGTTAAAAAATTCTGACAGCAATGGGACATAAACTAGTGTAATCTACAGTCCTTGCGCGGAAGATTTGGAAGGCAGTGGCATACGTCTGTTTTTCTGGCACTTAATTTCCACAATTTTAAATATTTATTGCTAACCTGTTCAAAGTATAAAGTTATCGATAACCGCTGCAGCACCTTAAAAGGGCGCATGCTCGCGGGGGCGCATTTGACGTCATAAGGATAAAAAACAAACACACATACTCACGAAAGAACAACAATTAACTCCCCATTTCCCCAGTCAAATAGCTGGCAACCAGGCAAAACAAAAAACCTCGAAAAAATCATTCAAGTGCTCAAAATGAAACTAACTCAACGGCGCTATTCCTGTCTTCTGATATTCCAATTTATATTAATTGGAGCTGATTTATTCTTCAATGCATTTGGTTGTTGGCTGGCGCAGAACAGAATACATCATTCCATAATTATCTTTCTGTAAGTTGCAAATAAAAAAATAAAGAAAAATTTTATGAATTTTAAAGGCTCACCACATTTGCAGCATGCAGGACACCTTAATCATAATGGCATATCTTCTGTTTGCCTTCGCTTTGTACTCTACTTGCGTCTATCAGGTGGGCGCCTCGCACATTATTTTACGCAATTGCAAGCTCTTTTTGGCCAGCATTACGATTTATTTTCTATTATGCGCTTCGCAACATTTTTGGATTATCCATCAATATCGTACACCATATTCGGAGGATGGTCAACAATGGCCTTTGGGATTGTACGCTCTGGCTGTGGTCCAACGTATGAGTAAGTTTTGGTGAACGCTGAAAACTATAAGCAACTTTAATTTTTTCGGATCTCAACTTTTTAGCTTCGGTTTTCTATTACCACAGCTTCAAGTCTACACTCCTTACCATGGCCGATCCACGTTATAAGGAAGAACATCTCGATTGGATCGCCGATCAATTGGTTGATAAGTAAAAATAGAAAGAACAAAATAGTTCTTAGATATGATTAAAATATAGTTAGTTACAATTTTAGAAATGAAAAATCACAAACTCTATGTAATTTATGTAAATATGTTATGTTTATGCTTTAAATTAAATATTGAAATGAGTACATTAGGGTGGAAGCCGATAAGAAACTTAACTGATACCATCTGAAATGATTGCTATAGAGGTGTACATAATAAATTTAAAGGAATAAAAAAATTTTAATTTGAGTTTTAACCACTGCGAAAAGCCTTCAAAGCTTCCACAAATATTAGGTATGCGACACGTTCATCTAATCGAAATTTCGTCAACGAATTCGCCGTATCATTTTAAAAGTAGTAAAATTGGATTTTATGGAGCAGGATTGGAATGTATTTTGGTCAGTAAACTAAGAGCCTATTTCCATTATGATTAAATATTTCGAAATGTACATTCATTTTTTTTATACACTTGAAAAGTGTATTATAAATTTGCCCCGAAGTTTGTAATGCATAGAAGGAATCATCTCCGACCACATAAAGTATATATATTCTTGATCAGCGTGACAAGCTGAGTCGAATAAGCTTTGTCCGTAGGTCATGTTTAAAACCGTTGTGACAAGCTATTTCAGGTGTATCAAAACTTCGGTACAGACGAAGTTAGCTTTGCCTTTCTCGTTTTTATTGCTTCCATAGCATATGTACATTGGAACGTACCTGCCTTATATGAAAAGTAATTTTTTGTCTAGTTCTTTGCACAACATGGCTCAAAAAATTCTGTAAAAATGTTATGGTTCTACTGAGAATTGAACTCGGTTCGCCAGATTCAAAGTCCAAAGTGCTTATCACAACACCATTGAACATATAATTTAGCATGAAATATTTAATTCATTTGTTCGACTCTTTTGTAAAATTACATTGACAATTCAAAGATAAATTAAGGTAAAATTTGAACTTTTAATGCCTTTCCCGAGGC
Source organism: Lordiphosa stackelbergi (assembly GCA_018904235.1). Taxonomy (NCBI): domain Eukaryota; kingdom Metazoa; phylum Arthropoda; class Insecta; order Diptera; family Drosophilidae; genus Lordiphosa; species Lordiphosa stackelbergi. The sequence goes on from JAEIFU010000395.1 coordinate 44,381, forward strand.
CATCAAACCTCAATATATCTGATTTTGGATTTTTGACAAATTTTTTATAAAATATACAGAATTCTTTAAGATGTTGGGCAAAGATCGTCCATGTATGGAGAAAACCGGTCTAATGTACATGTTTTGTTAAAAATAAAAAAGTAAAATTTTTTGATGCCCTTACCGAGATTTGAACTCAGGACTTGTTGACCTCTACTCCCTTTCGGTTGAAATATGTACATTTTTTTCCTATGCAGAATATGTTTCATAATATTGAATATGTGATAAAATTGTACATTGTACATATTTGCTATAGTTGAAATAGGCTAAAGGGCCTTATTTTGACGAAGCGAGCCCATTTCGAACAAATGTATTCGTTTTATTTACGCTCTTATATGGAACTAAATGTTTAAGCCTGTCCATTTCGGATAGTGCGACTAGTGTGGCTCGCAGGTTGGAGTCAGCATGGTCCAGGAGCGGGGTTTCAACAAGGGCCATGTCTGCATGATCGCACGGACCTTCTAGTCTAATACTACTGACCATTTGGGCTGCATTATTTTTAGATCCTCAAAGTTTGGGAATTATAAAATGGACGATAGTCTATTTATGAGCAGCACCGTAAAAATAGACTATGCGCACTAACGGCCGCCACCGTGATGCCCAGCACTTGAGTTCAGTTCGTGTGGGGCCTTACTTCAAAGATATCCCGACAGGATATCATCTAGAAGTAAACAGCGCAGGACAGTAGAAATTATTGCATTAAAGTACGATTGCGCATAAATATATATGTAGTAAAAATAATTTACATCTTGGTTATACTTAAAACAAATAATTTTCAATGGTCTTGTTACCGTTTTTGTCAAATGTTATGATTTCAAAACAAGTCTACTCCAACTACTTAAAAATTAAAAATGTAGGCCAGGGCAACAGTACGTATAACACTCATTTATGCCATTGGTCTTACATTTTTCCTTATCTCAAATGTCCCGCCTAGAGTACATATATGAATAAATAAATTGACTGGGGAAACTAAACTGGGATCTTCAAATCTTTAAAATCAAACTTTTTTCTGGCGCCATTGTGGGTGCTACATTTTTCCCGATGCATTATAACAGCCGAGTGACAAAAACCAATTTCCTCGAAATTAATCTAAGCTATATATATATAGGAAGGATTAAGGTGATCAATCCCCTTGGGGTTTCCATGGTTTCTTTTAAAACGAAATTTGAAAAATGCATGTTTTATTTAAAAATAAATATATATGCTTCTCATCAAATGTAAAGGCCTGATTCCAGATGACATTAAAATAAATTTTTATTTTGAAGTTCACTTGAATAGAAACACTTTTTAACTGGTTTAAAATCTGAATGCTGTTGCAAAGTGTTTCTATTCAGGCCTTGAATACACAATGGCAAAACGCTAATTTTTATGAAATATGGATGTATGTACACGCACGAATGCGTATAATCACATAACATTTTGGAATAATTTGTTGTATGGGGCTAAAGGCCGAATCCAATGACATAAAAATCAATTTTTATGTTGACGTTCACATGAATGAAACTCTTTTGAACTGTTTTGAAATCTGAATGCTGTTGCAAAGTATTCTTATTTGAATGAAGTATTGTGCCGAAATAAAAATGTATGTCATCTGGAATGAGGCCTTTAATATAAAAAAGTATGTATGTATATTAAAAATAAGGTTTTTTTTGAGGTAGGCAAATAATTTCCAAAATATTGAAGAAAACTTTGCTAAACTTTGGCTAAAACCATTGTTTGGTAAACAAGTTGATCAAATATGGCCGAAAAGTTCCCTAATTTGGCTTATTTCAGCAAAACTTTAATCAACTTATTGGCCTGTGGGACCTTAGCTCCAGCTAAGGAATGTTAATTGTTTGATCGGAAAGTGAGTAAATAATTTTAAAATTTTCCGCGCGATGAAAAAAAAATAATGTGTTTTTCGTTGGGCCAATTTTCTGGAAATTTTAATGGTTGCTACTGTGGCTTGTGTGGGCCGCCATTCCTCATCCAAAATAAAACTTTATTTTATTTTATTTCAAATTATAAACGAATTTTGCCTGCGGTGCTCCCTTTGCCCTCTCTCTTTTAACTGAAACAATTTTACCTCAATGAGAACATTGGTTGAAAAATTGTTTGCGATCTGTGTTTTGAAATTCGCTTGTAAAAACGGAATTTGTATGAATTTTTAAAATATTACTTATTTGTGCGGCTAAATGTGGCAATTCGATCATTACATCCCGCCAGATCCATTTTATGTTTTTGAGTGGGTTTGAATTTCTTAAAAACCCTTTGTCACCGAAAATTATTTGATAAAGCATCCTTTTTTTAAAGCATTAAAAACATTTCTTAGATGGTAAAACGCATTTGTGCTTAACCTAAAATTTTAAAATTTTGACGTCGGAATTTTTTAAGCGAAGGGGCAATTACCTTATGTTCCTGTTCAAAATTTTTTTTCAATATTTATTTTACGTTGACGACAAGCTTATACATATATCTGCAAACTGATTGTTTTAGTGAACTTTTTGATTGAAAATCGTAGAACTTTTTTAGGCAGGCTCATTAAGTTATGGATATTGTCCTCCAACAAAGGAGGCTGGTTGACAGTATAACGCTATTTCATGAATACCAATTCAATCTTCAGCTGTCTGCGCCTGTCCTCAGTGTGTTGTGTTGTCTTGTTTTAGAAAAGTTGTGGACAATATCCATAACTTAATGACCTCTAGGCCTACCTAAAAAAGTTCTACGATTTTATATCTGCAAACTTAAAATTCGTTTATAAAGAAACAATGGATGAAGTCCCAAATTTTTTATAGACTATTACCGATAGCAAAAAATAAAAATTTGGAAATTTTGATTTCTCATTAACACTGGTGTGCTTCGCAATTCGGTTAAGAAGCACAAATAAGCAATTTCCCTTAACTAATTGAGGATTCTTACTCAAAAACTTCTTTGATTTTTATTTATTGTAAATTTATTCCTTTTTTTTATTTTTATTTTCTACTCATATTACAATGACTTCAATAATAATTCATAGCTAGTACTATGTTACAAATATATTACATATAACTTCGTGTGTCAGCACCATCTCTTGTTTGCCGTTTGCTATTTTTAGTACTATTGTATATTGTCCATAATTGAAACACTAAATATAAAACTCTTTACTCTAGTTTTTAAGTTAGTCGGAGTTTAAAAATGTAAAAATATAGTCAGTATAGATCAATACACACGGTCACAATTCATGATCAAATATTAGTTGCACATAATAATTAAGGTTTCTGTTTGATATGAAATAAGAATAGCTCTTGGTCCCTTTGGTACTACGTACCCGCGTAACTAAATGGCACACCAAAAAGTTTCTCCCAGGATTGTCCAATGGTGTTCAGACAACATTCGGCTTGGGCGCGCGTTTCGAACTTCAAAAGCCACAGTTCGCATTTGCTTTGGGTATCGTCAATGAAGTTAATGGTATACTCTAGTTCTGTGACTCGTTCCACATCCACCAAATTGCTCATGGGCTGGGTGAGACTTAATTCCAGATTCGGGTTTCGCTCTTCTTGCTTTGAAGACAACCAGTTGAACTTGCCATTTCCTGAGATATGTAAATGCGAGTCAGTGGTAAGGAGAGTGCATAACTCAAATGCTCGTTTTTCTTTATCAAAGGTCCAATGACAGCTGGTGAGAAGAGCACACATCTTCAAGGGCTCGGAGAAGTTTGAATTCAGGTAATTTCGCAAGGATTCAGATGGCTGTTCATCCATTTGGCACTGCTCTGGTAGGGCATTGTCTAGGGAAATGAATAAATGAATTAAAGTTTTTGATGATGACTTCAACTGTTACTCACTTTGATGTAGGTAAAGCAGGAAGCTATCGGTACTTAGCATATCCTGCAGTAACAATACAAGTCCACCCCAATCTCTTAAACTGAAAGCCACACCTAGCTTCCAGGGAAGCAATTGAATGCTCATTAAACGATCCACAGTCACACTGATCACTTGGCGCAACCATTTGCTGACATCATCCTGAGGCACTGCGTACGCCTCCATGACATAACATTTGCAAGTTGATATCACCACTAGACCATCTTTTATTGCTTGGGTTTGCTCATTATAGATGCGACCCTTGGCCAACCATTTGAAGTGCTCGCCAGCCTCTTTGAATTTACTTTGATAGAAATAAAGTTTTAAACGATGATCGATGTCATTGAAATCGCTATAGTTGAACTTATAGGGTTGAATTGAAAGTGAAGATGCGGTGGCTGTTGCTTCTGAATCAATCAGTTTTTTCGAGCTGGACATCAGCAGGTTGGTGGATTGGAAAAGGGCTGCAAGGAGAGAACACAGAGAAAGTTAAATCTTGTAATTTATTATTCGGCATTTTTTAACTCATTTTAATCAGCGTCCGGCGTGGTCTTATCTTCTGTGTTAACAACAAACTCAACGCCAAAATAAGCAGTCTTTTTGTCTGTTTCTACAAATTTCTCACCTCCAAACATAGAAGATAATCCTGCATCCTCAGCTTTCTTTAGTTGACCATTGGACTCTTTAACCTCGATATTATTGTTATTGTGTTGGCTTCCACCGGATTCGGTTAATTGCATATTTTCCAAAATAATGCCTGTACCTCCTGTTGATTTAGGCTTTTCGTTCTCCTTTTCCTTACCCTGTTGCTCATAGGCGGTACAAATACTGTCCGTAACTGATCCTGAAGAGCTGCTCTCTGTCAACTGCACGTGAACCACTTGAGAAGTTGCTGTTGCCGTCGTCGTCATGGTGGTGGCTTGCCCAGCCAGTTGTTGTCCAGTTTCCCGTTCTATAAAGTTCTCGGTTTGATTTAAATCATCACTGATCGTCTCTAGATGTGGCAGTTGAGAAATGCGACGCTCCTCGGAAGTCTTACGACTTGCGCTTTGTGTACAATTTGTATCCAGAACCTCAATACTGGATTGGCTCGGATTAGAGATAATATCAACATCACTTTCATTAGCTCGAAATTCTAAATCACGTTCAGTATTTGAACTGCCCACCACGGACTGGTTGGAGTCGAAGGAGCATTGAGAATTGGTTATCTTAGAGCAAGAGCTGCTCTCGTTTAGGGAGTTGGCCGAACCTGTTGGTAGGGAATAGTGGGAAAATTTGTGTTGTTGACTTATGAGGAATCATTATGAGGAATTATCTAATGGAAGCAGCCTTGATTTTGCTTTGGTGTTTCTCAATAAATTTTGAATATTTAGGAAAAATGTTGAGATTTAGCGCTACTGAAAACAAATCTTATACAAGTCTTATACCGCAGATTTTTTGCTAATTTAAATTTTGATAATTTTTAAATATGATAATGCTCCACAACCTTTTCAATGACCAACTCGGAAGATGAATTTATATAGTAAGTCCCCAAAAAATGTCTCAGCTAAATTAAAAAAATATTTTGCCTTTGAAGATGCTAAACTTTAAAACAAATAAGAAGCTATATATAAATTTTAGAAAAATATTAAAACTACAGAGAAAAGTTTGCTACCGTAACCGAACCCGTTATCCAGTGTTTACAGCTTACAATGTATAACCGAAACCGTACCCGAAAAAATTGGAGCGTAAGTTAAAGTCGATCCAGCCAGAATTCGATATACCCATTTCTAAGGGGAAGAAATGTTTAATAGCCTCCCTGTGTTCCTACAGACATGGCAATATCGACTCGGCTGTTGATGCTGATCAAGAATAGACTTTTTACTCTACGAGTTAAGCTGTCTTCACACTGTTTGACACATGACCCATGATAACCTAGTAGTCCTGATTTTTGTTAGGTTTTAAATTTGAATAGCTTGTCAAATTCATAGAATTATATGAGGGAAATAGGCCTACTAGATATCATGGGTCATGTGTCGAACAGTGTGAAGGCAGCCTAACGGGTATAGAAATATAAATTTGATTAGAATCGAAACACCATAACCTATATAACAGATGTAAGGTACACTCATCGAAATTTAATTAAAGCCACTTACATTTTCTTACAAAACAAGAAATAAAACAACAGAAACAACCTCAATTCGTTTTTTCACGAAATGCAAGAACCGTTAGTTTTTGGGAGTAGCTTTGATGTTTCTGATTTTTGCGAATTAGAATAAAGCACAGGCAGAAAGGCACACAGGAGTAAGTAAATTATTTCTTTTTTTAATTTATGTAGTGGATTTAAATAATACAAACAAAACTAATTAATTTACAATTTAATTCGACTTCAACTAGTACGTTTGCTCAACATGGGAAAAGGAAAAACCTCATCGTCCGAAGAAGTCGCAAAAATTGAAGCATACAAGGACACCGCAATGTCAAATAGGCAAATCGCGGCTAGAATTAATCGCTCACGTGGAGCTGTTGATAATTATTCTAAATTGAAGGAAAATTACAATACGAACTGGTCAAAGCAAAATAATAAGAAAATTTCAAAGCGTCAAAAAGCAGCCATTGTTCGATGTGGCTTGCAAAAAAATGCCAGTACTTCCAAAATTAAGTCAGATTTGGAGTTACCAATATCAACACGTCGTATACAACAAATTTTGGCTGAAAGTGGACGTTTGGTTTTGGAAGAAAATGAAGACAAAACCTGAGTTGAAGGCATATCATAAACAAGCCAGAATGGATTTTGCGAGTGAGGAGAGGAAAAATGTGGTATTCTCGGATGAGAAAAAGGTTAACTTGGATGGGCCAGACGGTTTTAATTACTACTGGCACGACATTAAGGCGTCTGAGCGGATTTCGACCTCACGAAACTTTGGTGGCGACTCTTTGATGGTTTGGGACGCTTTTAGCTATCACAATCGGTCGCCGATCTGCAAGATTAGAGGTCGCATGAATACAGAGGGCTATTTTAACTTATTGGATGAAGTGTTAGTTAACTTTTTGGAGCAAGAGCCGGACCCGGACACCATCTTTCAGCAAGATAATGCGCCCATTCACGTTTCAAGGGCCAGTCGTGAGTGGTTCACTGAAAAGAATATCAAGCTTTTAGTATGGCCAGCGCGTTCTCCGGACATGAATCCAATTGAAAACATGTGGGGTAACCTTGCAAAAAATTTTTTACTGAACAAAACATGGTGGCTTTAATTAAATTTCGATGAGTGTATGTAGCCATGGATGAAGTTTCTTGTTAAAATATAGTTAAAATTCTGCATTGATGTAGAATTTGTACTACATATGTCCACTTTTACATTAGCGATAATCGAAGCAATGTGAATAATGGTGTAACTTCTAGGTCCATGACCACCACGACCTAGTGCAAGAGCATTATAAGAGCTATAGGACTCAACTCTTGAAAGAAAGGTGGGCAAACTTGGGATTTAGCATTTGATGCTGAACAGGTATATATTTCGCTTACTTACTTCAAGACTGGTATAGGCTCTGTGAAATTAGACCGCGTGAATTAAGACCGCCGTGCATTTTGTATGGCGGTCTTATTTCATTCTGCAAAATGAATTTAGACCGCCATCTTAAAATAATTAACCGCGCGGCCTTATTTCATTTTTCAAATTTGGCCGCGATCACAAAATGAAATTAGACCGCGCGGCCTTATTTCCTTCTGCAAAATGAATTTAGACCGCCATCACAAAATGAAATTAGACCGCGCGGCCTAATTTCATTTATCAAATGAATTTAGGCCGCGATCACAAAATGAAATTAGACCGCGTGGTCTTGTTCTTATAGTAAGTATTTATTAAAAAAATTGAGTCCCTTTCAGCACCGCAGGCGAAAATTTTCATTATTTTTTAATGTTATAGATAGTTTCTTGTATTAAAAAACCAAAATTACATTTCTTTTGTAATGGCGGTCTAAATTCATTTTGCAGAATGAAATTAGACCGCGCGACCTAATTTCATTTTGTTATGGCGGTCTAAATTCATTTTGAAAAATGAAATAAGGCCGCGCGGCCTTTAATTTCGAAAGCCGAATTATGTTTGCGCGTCTTGAAGTAAGCGAGCGATATATATTGTAATAATTCATAATTTTCAATAAACGAATTTCAAGTGTAAAACTTTTATAAGATTTGTTCTTTAAATTTGTTAGCTTCTTCATGCCCAAATGCTGCTTCTCATCCAATCAGAACAGTGTGCAAATTGATGTTCTGTTAACCGAAACTTATCAAACTTAAAACTTATACAAATCGGCATATTAACTTTTGGTGGCTTGCATCAAACTCCTAGGATTGGGTGTGTTATTAGCGGTTGTTAGCCTGCAGTTGGCCACTAAAGTATTAAGTAATTAATCAATATTTTACATTATTGGTTGTGGGGTAAGAGAAAAAGGATAAAAAAACACAATATATAAATATACAAAAGTTAGATTCGTTTCCCATTTTTCAATATTTGTTGGTGAGTTTGTGTGATATGTGTGTGTGCATGCAAAAAAAGAAAGAAAGAAAAATTTTAAAAATTAAAATATAAAGAATATTTTATATAAACTTCAACGTAAAAATCCAACAGTTCTACCAAATTTCTCACAAATAGAAATACTAAAAGCAAATATAATCCCATCTACAAAGGATAATGTGTATGTGTTTTATCTTTTGTTTCAAAAAATCTCCAAAACTTGATCGACATAAAAAAAGAGACTGGCCAAAGACTTGCCAATGCTATTGTTATCCTCCTTGGTCTGGAGCACCAGAGGTGTGCTCACAGGTGATTCCTCTACTATAAGCGCCGGTGATAGCTTGGGTTCCACAGCCATTTCCACAGTGGGTTTGTCCAGAGAACGCGGCAAGTCGGTCACCTCGGCCACAAATGCGCTATGACAATCGGGACAACTAAGTTCTATAGGGAACATAAATAGGTTACAAACTTTCAAATACTGAATACTGAATTTAACATACTCTCTGTTTTATAGCGTTTGCTTTTCTGGTCTATGGTAAACTGAATCCCACACATCACACAACGATAGATACTAATGTTCATTTCGGTGAGATCACGCTGTGAGAGTATGGCTCGCAGTTTCTTCTCCAGTTCCTGTTTAAAATTTAGATCAAATAATATGCTTTGTATTTATCTCAGTGAAATCACCTGACACAAAGTATTCTCCACGCAATATATGCGCTCCTGTTTGTCCTTTCTCATTGTATCAAAATTTATTCGCAAAGTGTTTGCCTTAAGGCGTTCACAGGACTCAAGAATCTGAAGGCTCCACTTTGTTTTGGTGCTGTAGAAAAAGTGATTGAAGTTATTATCATTAGGTAAAAGATGAGAAGTAGGATGATTAAAGTTGATTTAGTATAAGTCCTGGTTAACTTTTTTTTCCTTTAAATATAAGTTTTAACACCATAAGTCTAATTCCCCAAAGGGTTTTGTTCAAAAATGGGTTCAATAAAAATTATATAAATTTTCACCACAGAAAATCTAGACAATTTTTTGAACTCGTGAAGGTTTCAAGTCAAGGCTGCAAAGCTCTAAAATTCAAAAGAAGAAGAAGGTTCCGTTCTGATAAACGAACCTTGGATAAACAATAACATCGCTCTCCTTAAACAGGGCTTAAACTGGGATTCTACCACCCATTTTCCTGCTTACGAGAACAGATTACATCTAATAAAACTGCCTTCTCTTAAGAACCGTCAAACTTGTCATAGTGTCCTATTTATTCATAAACCTCTGCCAGGAGAAATCGACTCTATTGCTTTGCTGTCGTATAGAAGCATTTCTGTCCCACAACGAGTTACTAGGAACTTTTATCCTATTTCTATCCAGCCTTGCCTCATCACGAACCCTTCCAAACACTTTGTATACCCTTGGAGAGGGTATATTAAAATTGTCCGGATGTTTGTAAGGCACAGAAGGAAACATCTCCGACCACATAAAGTATATATAATATATTCTTGATCAGCATGACGAGCTGAGTTGATATAGCCATGTCTCTCCGTCCGTCTGTCCGTCCGTCTGTTTCTATGCTATCTCCTAGCTCAGTTTTAAAGCTATTATAACCAAACTTTGCAAGAAATCTTTTGGTACAAATACGCTGCACATTTGCCGGAACCGGCCGGATCGGACCAAATAGTAGTTCCAGTGGGTTGAAACTTTTTTGTTTTCAAATCTATCTCTCCAAAACCTCGTATTCATGAGTTTTCTATGCTTTCACATAGTTCCACCATGATTTATGAAAATCGGACAACTATATAGTAAAGCTGCCATACAAGAGATAGGTCTGAAAAAAACTCTTAGTAAGAAAACCTTTTTTGTTTTCAATCCTATCGCTCCCAAACTTGGTACTGATCAATATTATACTCTACCACACAATTCTGTGAAGTTTGATCCAAATCGGATGACTATAGTATATAACTGCAATAGGAACGATCGCTCGAAAAACTAGTTTTAGTGAGAAAACATTTTTGTCTTGCATGCAAACGTCTCTGTACCTCGTATTTATAAGTTCTCTATGCTTTTACATAATTTCGGCACGTTTTATGAAAATCGGGCAACAATCTGAAAAAAAGTCTTATCATGAAGCACTATTTTGTTTTCAATGCTATCGCTCCCAAACTCGTTACTGATTAATATTATATGCTAACACACAATTCTATCATGTTTGATCCAAATCGGATGACAAAAGTATATAGATCGAAAAAATGGATCTAGTGAGAAAAACTTTTTTGTTTTCAATGGTAGCGTCTTAATACTTTGCTGTTATGAATATTATGTATCTCAACACAATTTTGAAGAGTTTGATCAAAATCGGATGAATATGTCGTATAGCTGAAATATAAAAAAACTGGCAAGCATATATCATGCTCCAAGGGTATATAAACTTCGGTCGAGCAGAAGTTAAATTCCCCTATTTTTTTAAAATAAAATATGAATTATTAATTGAATTTTCCCGTGAATTTTCTCCTCTTACTCCTACTTGTTGGTAATATAATATAATTTATTGACGTTCCCAAGTAGGCCTTTTTAAATTTAGACAGAACATAAGCTTTGTTTTTTCTTAAGGTTTGTATATTTTAGTCTATGCTAAGATTTTGATATGTTCGATCCCGCCTCTGAACATCTAATAAAAAAAGTTTTTTTCTTTCTTTAGAAAAATAGCTTTTACACATACGGTCACCTTTACTAGCTATTGGCGCCAGCTGTGAAGTAATCTAGCCATGAAAAAGCAAATTCTCAAACTTTGCCGTTCGGACTCGGCGTTAAACTGCAGGTCCACACACGCCAAGAGATTGAGAGAAGCTTGGCTTGGCCCCGTTGGAGGAGCTGTATAGCCAATTTTACATTTACATTACATTACATTTTCATTTACATCTATAAACGTTTAGTCAAGAGCTATATTTTTGGTATAGACCTTAAGCAAAAATTGCAAATAGTTTACGAAACATGGGGCGTATTCAGCAGATAATTCCGATTTACGATTTGTGATTTATGATTTATGATGACGATTGGGATTCGGAAATTTGACAATCATGTTTGTTGAATAGAATTCGAACAAAATGTATGATTGGTTAACGATTGCTGGGTCACCCTACCTTTGTACAGACATTCATATGAAATTTTCTATTTAACGAATCCATAAATATTGGAGATTTTGTGCGAGAGTTTTGCATTGATGAAAAGTACTAAAGCCACAGAATATCTTAAAGTATGCAATCAATTCCATTCAGCAGAGACTCATCAGCAATCGCAAATCGGTAATCGCTAATCGAAATTATCTGCTAAATACGGCCAACTAAGCAGGCCAAACCCAGCTTATGTTTTTATACTAATTTCATACAATTTCAGATTCTGAATGGTCTAAGTTTAAAATTTATCAAAGTGTTATTATGTAGTATCTATAATTGGTCCCCTTACAAAAGGGAGGTTCATGGTGCCACTTTTCAATATACAGGGTTGCCCATATTCGACGGACCCATGTTTTTTAAAAAAAAAAATCAAAGAAAAAAATAAAAATTTGGCGGTTGGCAATCTTAATCATTTAATTTGTTCCAAGTAGATTTGTTTACATCAACTTTTGAATATGATATCTCTCAAATGGCCGCCTCTGGCGTTGATGGCGTATTGTGCCCTTTTTGCAGCATTTTCCATCGATTTCGCCAACATTTCGGCCGGAATAGCGGCTATTTCTTCACGAATGTTGTCCTAGAGCTCTTCTACGGTCCTTGGCTTGTTAACGTAAACCTTTGACTTCAAATATCCCCACAAGAAGAAGTCAGGCGGCGTCAAATCGGGCGAACGCGGTGGCCAGTCCAAATCACCACTTTTCGACATCAAACGGCCCGGAAACAATTTCTTCAGAAAATCGATTGTTATGCGACTTGTGTGCGGTGGAGCGCCGTCTTGTTGAAACCAGAACTGCCTCATACGCTTCGACGAATAATTGGCATCACAAAATTGGTCATCATGTCGCGATAACGCTCCTGGTTGATGGTAACAGCATGGCCATTTTCATTTTGGAAGAAAAACGGCCCAATGACCGTTTTCGCACTAACGCCGCACCAAACTGTGACTTTTTCGTCATGAAGAGGCACTTCTTGAATCTCCTCAGGATTTTCAGTGGCGTAAATACGGCAATTTTGCTTATTTACGGTCCCATTCAATGTGAAATGGGCTTAATTTTTAATTTTTTAAAAGCACGTTGAGTTTTCACAATTGACTTGTTCTGTTGAATGTAAATTTCAACTATTTCAGAGCGCTCGCGTGGCGTGTATTGTTCCATGGTAAAAATCTGCTTGGACTGACGCTTCAAACGCGGTATGTCATTAAGCGATCTGACATCTCTGTCAAAAAGTTATGGCGTTGCCAGATGGGTCCGTCGAATATGGGCAACCCTGTACAATATATTCCTAAACCGAAATTGAATATATTTTCAAAAGGGATTTTCAGTTGATACAGAACTAAACAAAAATTATTTTCGGCGATAACTAAAAAAAGTTTGAATTTATTTTTCTGAAGCGAAACTTTTTCAAACAGACCACCCGTTAATATAGAAGATAGCTGGTTCTGGGGGGTTCGGTACCGAACCAGTTAGTAGCCTTGGTTGCACTTTGCAGATTAAGTCAGAATACCATATCAAAGTGCACAAAATAATATATTGAAAATAAACAAAGGCGAGCAGAGCTAACGCCATAAAACACGTATGTCTCTAAGCTCGACGAAAAAGTAGGAGGGGGCGTTTTTTCCCCCAACCCAGACCTAAATTTATCGTTCCGACTTCCTGACCACTGCAGTGTGTGCCAAGCACAGGCGGTAGCTATCCAGGAAGCTGCCACCTACCATAGCACACTTGCGGTCAAAGAAGGAAACGTATTTATCTACTCAAGTAGTCAAGCAGCCCTTAAGGCACTTGACTAACATACAAATAACTCTCTAAAACGCTATCTAAATGTCGCCTATCCCTTAACGAGATTGGCCGACACTTCAGTATTCACCAGATATGGGTGCCTGGACACCGAAACATAGATGGAAATGAGTCTGCGGACAAACTGGCTTGACTAGGCAGAACCATCGAGCTCCTTTCGGAGAAGAGCACGATAGGGATCTACAAGCTTCTTATAAAAACCGAAACACTAAGTCTTGCTGCTGAGCACAAGGAAAGGGTTTTCCACCTGACTTACGAGGCCCACATTCAACCTAAAACGTACTAACTCGCTTTTGCGTTACAGAAGGGAACACATAGCGCTTCTGGTAGGATCCCTAAAGGGTCACTGTCTTATTGGCAGACAAGCAGCACGCCTAGGCGTCCCACACCACGGTTTCTGTAGAAGTAGGAGGAATATGAAGGAAACGGTACAACACCTTCGGTGCCACTAGGAGGAGACTTAGGATCCTATGTCAACCCTTCTTAACTTATCTCTCGGAGACATCCGAGCTATAGATCACAGCTCTACTACATTTTATTCTGTCCCCACAATGGTTCAGCATCGACCCTACTCGGGATAAAAGGGTTAACAGGGAATATATAGCATTGCAACGGGCTTATGTGGCCTAAGTGGGAGAGCATCTTGGTGGAAACTACTACGGTGAGCTTTTACTCTATCAGTTGTTAATTACAGTCCTGAAATATTGAACCATTTACATTTTACATTTTGTACCCACTTCTAGCTTTGGACTTTAAAGCAACAAAACTCACCGATCGCTGAGAGTATCCTTTTCCCGTACAAAGTTCGAGGATACGGTTAGGAACAGGGGTTCACTGGGTTTATGCTCATGATAGACAATATAGGTTTCTTCATCCGGCTCCGAGTCGGACACTGAGGAAATATATCGAAAAAACACTTAAGTATTAAATTGTTTATATTTTTTAAAAAACAATTACAAACTTACCTGGTTCATCTTCCTCTAAATGGTGTAAACTACTGCCATACAGATTTAGCAGCTCCTTATGCTTATCCAGTGGCGATTCCTTGGTCGTGTTGTTTAGACTCTCATACTGAGTTTCACCACTCTCATCACAAGTCTCGTAAAGGGTTTTATCTTCCGTTTTGATTGGGGTCAGGGTGGTGTCAAATGAAGCTGCCGTCCATTGGGAGCTATTTGTGGGCGTAGAGCTAATATTGAGAGGCTCTGCATCAGGTGGAGGTTCTACATTTGTGGTGGAAAACTCTCCCAGGTACTCATTGAATTGCTGGCGCGCCTCGCTACGCTCTTGATCGCTTGGCTGAGGTGAATCAAAGCCCACAATGCTTTGCATGAGCTCTGCTTGACCAGTTTGTAGCCATTCATTGCCATATTTGAGACGCAGGGACTGAATTTGTTTTTTGGCCTCTAGGTGGGAGGAGTCGGTAGATTCATCGGGTTCTGCAAGTGGAGGAGGTAAAGAAACAGACCCGGAAGTTTCCTCGCCATGTTCGGCAATGTCAACAGTGCGGACTTTCGTAGGACGTTTCTTACTAGTCTGAGAAGTGTCTAGGGAATTGTATTCCGTTTCTGAGGAAGAATCTTTACCACGTATGGATATAGAACGCTGAGAACCGACACTAGAGGACAGAGTGTTTATAGAAGTGCTGGAATTATTAATGGATATCGAAAGACTCGAGTTTAATCGATGATTTAGAGAGCCTACAAAGCGCAGCTTCTGTTTGCCTGTAACAGATTTTTCTGCCTTGGTCAAGGGTTCGAAATCGAGCACAAATTTGACGCTGGAAGTATTTTTATGCAGATATTGGGAGGTGGCCAATCGATGTTTTGGATTACAGGCCAATGGATTACCTTGTAAGTTGAGCATAGTTAACGTAATCAACGCACTTAAAGGCAGAAGTTGGCTATGCTCGAGTAAACAATTATCGGAAAGATCCAAGCTAGTTAAATTCTCCAATTTCGCTATATCCAAAAGATCTTCAACATAATTATTGCTTATATTGAGGAATTGTAGACGTTTGCAGGCCTCCATATGAAATATAGGGAGATGAGTCAAACAATTGTAACTCAAATCCAAATTCTTCAGATGGGGTAACCATTTAATCGCCGTGACACTTGCTAGTTTATTATGTCTTAAATTCAAATACTGCAAGTGCTGAGCAAACTCTAAGGCTGTGTCAATGGACCTCAGATTATTGTAACTGAAATCGGCTGTCTGGAGCTCGTTCCAAACAAAACCATTGGATCTATCGCCACCGCAATGTGTTATAATATCATCCACTGATTTCAAACTTTTAACGCAAATCAATTGCTGGAGCTGAGAGCGCAGGGGTTGTATGCCCACCACTTGGCTGATACTGATCTTGTGCACCTCCAAACGCCTCAAAGCTCTAAATTTGGCTATGTCTATGAGACCCTCGAAATAAATCTCGCTGGGGAAGTAGTTCAGTTTTAACAACGTGGTTTTCTGCACGAAATCGTGCAGCAACTGAAGATCGGGAAATACACTCGATTTGGCATTTATGGGCTTGACCACCTGGAAGCCTTTGGAAGCGCCAGCGCCTAGATCGGTATCAGCAATCAATGTAAATGAATCATTCAGAGCCCGCAACAGGGAACCTACGGAGAAAGTGAGAGAAAGAGAGGGAAAGGTTACTTGATAAGTAAATCTAAGCTTAGAACAAAGAGGCAGTTGGTCATCAGGCATCAACCGCATGTGCTGCCTTATTTTACGTATTATTTTTATACTCTGCAAAGGGTATTCGAATGTTTGTAAAACTGTTTGTAACGAAAAGAAGACAGTAAACATATATGTTCTAAACTTTTGCGAAAGTTTAGCTTGGCTGTATGACATTTTACATATTGATTCTAAATTATAATAAATTAAAAACCAGATTTAGTATGCTTTTTCTTTAATGTATGTATTTAAATGAATTTCAAATGGTAAACAAATAACATTAAGCTTCAATGAATTTGCTTAATTAGTTTTTGGGAAAAAAATGACTATAGATTATATGTACTTGCGCTCTAAGCATAAGAAACTATGCCAATATAAACTGTAAGTTTTGTTTTGTCACGTATCGACAGGTTTTTTTTTTACTAAATTTGTACTCAGTTTTAAATCAAATAAATATACATTTGAAAGAACTATTGATTCATAAGGTATTAAAACAATTTGGGTTTAGTCATTGTGTTAGGTTTCGCAAAACTTTGTCTATATAAGCTGCTCGCGAAAACCACTTCTGTTTTTAGTCACGTTCGAATAACTTCCTTTCGTCATTCTTTTGGAAACCAAATTTCATTTGATACAAACTTTAACACTAATTAAAGTTGCTAAGAGCTATATTAAAAAGTAAAAAACGAATTCCAAAATTCGATATTATTTTGACTTTTTCATTTTCAAAGTGTACGACGGTCACGGTTCGACAGAATGGAAATGCCCATCCCCATTAAATTTAAAATCACATTTTTTTTCTAAATATAGCATATGTATTTTATCTACTAATCTGCCACATAAATTAACAAATAACAAATAGCATTGCAGCTTACTGGAAGAAGAGAAATCGGTTCTTAGTCATTTAGTTTTATACGAGATTAGTTACACAAATGTACATAAAAAAATATCTGTTTTTAATTTTTTGTTAGGTAGTCAGCTCCTTAATGTCTTTAAAAGCCTTTGAAGCGGTTATATCACTATCAGAAAAGTAGTCGCGCAGTGAATCTAAATTTTGTAGGGCCTCTTTGGTTCAGGTATGTTTTGTATTGAAATCAGTTTAACCAAAATATGCATCTTCAACTAGATTTTCATTGTTTCCAAAAATAATTTTCTTTTTCCGAAGTAATTCCAAAACAGGCTAAATCATTGTCGCATTGAATGTATTCAGATAGAAACCCCAATGAAAGGCATGGCTTCTGGACTCCAAAAAATTCAAAATCCTTTTAGATATTTCTGCTTGCCTTTGTATCATTTGTTTGGCGGAGTCTTGTAGTACAATCTACTTTCATCGGCAATAAATGTGCAGTATGGAGTAAATTTGTCCAGAATATGCTGTAACACTGTGCGACAAATTTCAACTTTATCCAAAACTACCAAGCTACACTATGCGGAATCGATAGTGCTACCCGAACTGCGTAAATCCCTTACAGCGTTTGCTAGATTGAAGCACTTTTTTATGGACCCTCAAAGTTTTTGAAATTGGGTGTTGGGCCAACCAAAGAAAGGTGTTATTTAGATTTGGGCGAACAGCTCATTCAGTTTTAGTGAGAGCTGGAAACTGTCCTCGGCAAAGTTGTAGCTGACAGTCCGCAGAATAAATTCTTTAATACAAAGGTTTTTACAAAATTTATGTTTTCCGGGAGTATTTCTTAAAAAACTTTTTTCAAAAACGTATTTTTTTACTTTTCAGTAAAACTTTTAAAAAATCAAAATTTTCGCATACTTTCTTTGGCAAAAAGAGAAGCTTTTAAGATACCAAACAACTCTTCTGAACAAGGTTTTACATTCTGAACCCTTCTACATCCTCTAAAGCGCCCCCAAAAGTGTGTATTTCCAAAAAAAATTCACTTTTTTGTTGTCATTGTTTTATATGTATTCAAGTTATTCACCAAAATAGCAGCCAATTAAATTTTTTTAAGCTTTTAGAGCAAAACATTACTCGTTTTACTTGTTGTTATCCATGAATTAAGAAAAAATTATTTTTGGATTGTTTTTCGAAAATTCTGCAATATATCAGCAAAAAGGTTGCCAATTTAAGACTGAATAAAATATTTTAACATGCTTATACATTTTTTAACAAGTTGAGATCAAATTAAAAAATTGATTATTGTTTGTTTAGCCGTTAGAATATGTCGTAACATTCTTGCTATTGAGCAATACAAGGACATCTATTGAGCTCCCAGGAACAATATTGGAATATGTGCTTACAAACGATTTAAATTGCAGGCAGAAATTTCAATTTTGGTGAAAAATGTTTGCTTACAAGCGATAATTTCATATAAGCGATTTGCATATAAGCAATTAAATTTCTATCTAAACATTGCACACAATGCTCTAAAATGTTAAGTTTTTTGCATATATTGCATACAAACTTCCCAATAAATATTTTGATTAGAATAAATTAATTGTGTGATGGAAATAAAAAATTAAGTTGTGTAAATTATCTTGCCCTCGGGTTATTTATTATTTACCCTGATAAGTTAGGGTAACTCTATAAAATTTATCATTTTAAATTAGCAAACTTTTTTTACTTATTTTTTAATAATTTATTACGAGTTTTGTTGTATTGACTTCTGCGTTGTTGTTGTTGTTCTTGCTGTTTGAACTTATTTTATTTTTTGGTATAAATATATAAATATATAATGTAAAAGTATTAAATTTTATGAACACAAAGAGGGGAAACTGCGTTAACGAGAAGCCTCAAGCTATTAATTTTTAATGCCCAACTCAACCCTATTATCCTTTAGATACTTGTAGCTATCGTTACATTTTATTTAGTAGGCTGCCTTTTCCGGTTCTAAGGCAGCATTTTAAAGCGTTTTCAATTTGTTTTGTTTTGCAGGTAAAATTTATTTTAGGGTTGTCGCGTTACAGTCGGCCTATCGATACAAATCTTGTCTCGCCAATATATTTATCGTTATCGAGAATCGAGGCAAGATATTTTTCCGTTAAATTTAAATAAAAACCAATCGAAACTATGCAAGAGAAACATGAAAAACTCCCAAAAGAGCCTCGTGCCTACAGATTTGTGATGAATTGAGAAAGATCGAATATACGTCGAGGGAGTAAATGAGTTTTATTTAAATGTGTCAACCGTACCTTAAAACAGTTCTGCGCATTTTTACTTAGTTTCCCTGTATAAGGTCTTTTCCAAGTTTTCACCACTGTGAACTAAGTTTGGAATCTTGATGCTATTGGAAATTACAAATCAACTTGTAACCTACAATCCATGAACTGAGATGATACCTCATACAAATAATTATATGTGCATTTATTATTTTTTTTTAATATAAAAAAAGTACGAAAATAGCTATGGTAATTTTAGGTTAGTTAAAGGCTAACAAAAAAAAAAAAATTAAATAGTAAAAAATTCCGATTTAATGTGGGGAAAGAAACTCAAATTAAAAATAATCCTCATAGTAAATATTTAGATGTGCATTTTGCGTTTTTCCTATTTTATATATTATTATTGTTCATGTTGTCAATATTGTGTGCATTATTCACTATAAACAGGGAATCAAACCGAATCGAATTTTAGAAACTTTTGTTGCGGTGAAAGGTTCTGTTTTAGTATAGCGGTACGTACCGGTAAATGTAAAAGTGGCTATACAGCTTCTCCAACGGGGCCAAGCCAAGCTTCTCTCAATCTCTTGGCGTGTGTGCTATAAATTTTTCGCACAAGGGAAAGGGACCTACAGTTTATAACTCCGAATCCGAACGGCAATGTTTGAGAATTTGCTTTTTCATGTATTTGTATTTATTTAATAGAGTTGACAAATTTAGCTGTCAACATAATAATTAAGAGAGAAAAAGAAGAAAACAGATTAATCCTAATCTCGCCTCCACCGAAATTAGGAGAACTTTTTTATGATATGCTCCGACTCACATCAAGTGGGCGGAGGCAAAGATTTACAATTGCTGGGAAGATAAGTGTGACAAAATATTAAATACATTTACCGACATCGAACCCTCAGAAGCTAATAAATGGTACAAATTGTTATATAACATGCATATGATTCGAAACGGGTCATGAGATTCGAAATTAGATCTACTTATATTTAAGAAAATTGGCCGGAACTGTCTTGTAGGTCTAGGTGGGATCGAAAAATTAATTTGGCTCAGTAGAAAACAAGAGTCAATATGGCCATTTATTAGTTTATGAAGGAACATAACTCCATGACAGATTCTACGATCTTGCAAGGACGGTAGACTTAATAGACGGAGTCTGTCCACATACGATGGCAGGCGACGGTGTTGTTCCCAGTTAAGTCCACGTAAGGCGAACAGGAGAAATTGCTTCTGCACCGACTCAATAAGGCCCTGGTATGTTGCATACTGTGGTGACCATACGCATGAGCAGTACTCAAGTATAGGTCGGACAAGTGAGATGTAAAGAAGCTTAGTGGTGTATGGGTCATCAAATTCCTTAGACCAACGTTTAACAAAAGCAAACACCCCCTTGGCTTTGCTAACGATAGTCCCAATGTGATCGGAAAAGTTCATATTGTGGGCAAATAATACACCAAGGTCTGTTACCGCGTGTATACGCTTGAGATTGTGCGGGCCAAGAGAATAGTTGCCCATAAATGGGGCAGAGCGATAGAAAGACATGACACTACATTTAGAATGGTTAAGGTGCAGCAAGTTGTTGATGCACCAGGATTGAAGGTGGTTAATGTCATTCTGTAAAAGACAATGTGAATCGGCGTCTGTTAGCTGCATACAAATTTTAACATCGTCTGCATACATCAACACTTGAGAATTTAAAATGACGGAAGGAAGGTCGTTTATGAATAAGCCAAAAAGCAACGGTCCTAGGTGACTCCCTTGTGGAACTCCGGAAGTGACATAAACCTGCTTGGAGAGGGTGTTGTTAAATAAGACTTTCTGTGTACGGTTTGCCAAGTACATTGAAATCCAATTGACCAAGAGGTTGGGAAAACCTAAAAGTGATAATTTCTTTAAGAGCAAAAGGTGATTGACTGAATCAAATGCCTTGCTAAAATCTGTGAATATAACATCCGACTGATTTTTCAGCTTGAATCCGTCCCTAATTAATGAAGTAAACTCGAGCAGATTGGTCGATGTAGACCGGCGCTTCATAAACCCGTGCTGTGATGGAGACATAAGAGAGCAACACTGGTGCTGCAACTGAGCAGTTATAATCAGTTCAAAAAGTTTGGGTATGGCAGAAAGTTTTGCTATCCCACGATAATTTTGAATATCAGTTCTACTTCCTTTTTTATGAAGTGGTATAATAAAGGATTCCTTCCAGATATCAGGAAAAAAACTGTGGTGTAGAGATAATTGGAAAATTTTAGAAAGAGGTTCGCATAAAGCATTTGCACAATTCTTAAGAACACAGCTAGGAACCTCGTCTGGACCAGAAGAAAAGGAGGTTTTTACGAGTTTAAGATATTCCAACACGGTGCTTTCATCAACGACTGGCATGAAAATGCCTGCTGAGTGCGGAATGGAATAAGGGTAATGAGTTGAAGTATTATAAACATAAGAAGAGTATGTTGTTTGGAAAAAATCAGCGAATAAGTTGGATATATCAGCATCGTTGCATGCAGTGGTAGTGTTATACCGAAGAGAGGGAGGAAAAGGAGAGGTTTTACGCTTAGAGTTCACAAATGAAAAGAATTGCTTAGGGTTTTCTTTAAATTCGTTTTTACACCTATACAGGTAATTTTGATAGCATTCGGAATTGTGATTGAGAAAGTCCGACTGAGCGGCTAAGTATCGGGAATGATCGACTAGTTGCCCAGTCCTTTTATATTTTTTATGTAGTCTGTTTTTCACATTCTTGAGATTAGACAATCTGCGAGTGAACCAGAGTGGCTTGCGATGTACTACGGATAATGAGGAACAAGGTACGTGCAAGTCGAAAGCGAGATTGAGCGAGCGGTAAAACAAGTTAAATTTGACAGAAGGACTGGCATCAGAATCGAGAAAGGACCAATCAACCTGCGAAAGATGTTGATTTAGCCAGATAAATGTTGCATATATGTACTGATGTCTGATCGAGGAGGAATGTAAGAGCAAGAAACGTAAATATTAAAATCGTGAAATGTTATTCGGATAGACACGAATTCAATGTTATCAACATTGTCTAATGTAATTATTTCGGAAGAATGAGTTGCTTTAACGGCAATAAGAACGCCACCGCCAAGACGTGTAGAACGATCACATCGGTGAAAGACATAGTCGTTAGGAAAAACTTCACTATCAGACACAGAACAATTTAGCCACGTTTCCGAAAAAGCAATAACATTGGCATCAGAGGAGACACTGTGTAAAAGCTATTTTTCTAAAGAAAGAAAAAAACTTTTATTATTAGACTTAATTATTAGATAAGTTAGTTGGCAAAATGGTAAATTAATGATTACTTCGTAGAAACATAATAGCGGTCAATGTATTTATGTCCATCTGATTTCTAAGTGGAGACATGATAAACTTCACACCGGAAAATAAAGGTTCTTCGAAAGAATAACTTTAGATAGTTCAAACAATTCTGAAAACTTTGTCGAATTTTTTTACCACCATTTAAGTACATACATTTGTAAGCGTTTAATGCTCAGGAACGCCATGATTGATGCCATGTTCAAAGTTTAGCTTGACATTATAACGAGGGTCTAAAAAAATGCCACATAGGAAAGCATTTTTTTTTAAGAGACTGGTCTCGCGATTTTATATTTAAAAACAAGTGATAAAGTCGGTCAACCCTGTCTGTAACATACTGTGTACCTTAGACTGAACATAATCATATGGGAATTTTTATTATTGAAATGTTCTGTTCCTCAGGGCGCAAAAAATGCGTAATGATTTCTAGTTACCGTAATGGAAAACCAAATTCCGAAATTTTAATGTTTAATACTGGCGTTTAAAGTTTCTTCATTAAATTTCAATTTCCCCTTTTTCATTTTACTTTATCGTAGAAGTAACCTTTGAGATGCCAAACATTGTTGTTGAATTTAAAATCTATTTTTAAAAATATTTTATGCAAAGCACAATGCAATATAGAGGACTCGAATACCATTTATTTGATTGGAGCGTTGCGGCCTCAGCTGAATTCAGCAAAGCTACCGTATAGAAAAATCGCCTTGGCCGTTCTTTTGCAAAATTTATGACACACACAAATGTGTGTAGGAGCTTAAGGAGACTTAAAGATCAATATGTGGATCTAAGAAAAAATGTCGCTATAATGAGTTGTACCGCCGAGAAAGAAATTTTCTGGACTATTTAGAACGCATTTTTGATGTCGCTTCATAAAATTCAATGCATTTGAGTTCTGATGCTGATTGGCGTTAAACTAGTGAAGGACTTCGATTGGCGTTGTACAAAACGCGATCGATGCATCGAAGAGCAACAAGCTTATTCAAATAACAAAATAAATACTTTTATAAATAAATATACCTTTTTTTAAATTTATTTTTAATTATTTTGCCGGCTATTTGCATCGCAGTTAAAGAAGGATTGACTCGTAATGAAAATATATGTTTTTGTTTGGTGTTCTGCTCAACTGTATACCCATGATTTGTTAAAAACCTTGAAGGCAGAGCGATTAAATTTGCTTTAAATGTTATTGTTATAGCGGAACATGAAATGTTCGGGTGAAAAATGCTTACGCCCAAGGACCACTTTATTTCACGGATACCGATCTTGCAGTTTTAATTCAGGCACAGCATTGATAGTTTCTCTCTCTCTCTCTCTCTCTCTCTAAGACTGTGCGGCGTTGGATGTGAAAGGGTGGGAGCGGCGTGGCGTGGGGTGATTCACTTATTTATTCATAACTTGAGAACCGCTTATCCGATCTTTATTGTTTCTTCGGCAAATCGATACATATTGCTAATGACTAACTATCTCTGTAGAGGACAAATCATCTATCTACAAAACTGTGGGAGATATGACGTTTTTCAAAATTGCGGGGGCGGGAGGGGGCGCGGCAAAAATTTTAATTAAACTTCATATGCCTGCAAGTATAAGAAGCATTTGTCCCATACATGCCAAACCTCTATCTCTTACCATCTCTGAGATCTGTTTGTTCATACGGACGGACGGACGGACGGACAGACGGATAGACGAACATGGCTATATCGACTCGGCTGTTGATGCTGATCAAGAATATATATTCTTTATAGGGTCGGTACAGAGCATAAAAAAGTTTTCCTAAGCCAGAAAAGGCCCCCAAAACTAACTGCGCGCTTTGCAGTCTAGTTGTTGCACTCAGAACCGAAACTGTACCGATACAATGTTTAGGTTCGTTTCGGTTCTAAAAATACCGCTTCTCGGATACCTGTATACAAAAAATTAATAATACCAGTTCCGGTTCTAAGTTTTAATCGGTTCTTTTCGGTATACGGTTCCGGTTCCGGTTTGATTCCCCTGCTTCAAACATATTTTTAAAGCTTTACACATCAAAATTTTACCAAAGTGATATAATTAATTTAGAAAATCTAGAAAACTTGTCCGGATACTGTTACAAAAATACAACTTTATTGTTTTCCATTCGATCGGATTGAACATAATATTTATAGTTCCATTTGGACATTCCACAAATAAATTATTCACTTTTTAACTAGCAGTTTTCAAACAGTCTAAGCTGAGAATCTTTCCATTATATGATTTAAATGAAAAGCACTTAAAATTTAAGAGTCATTAAAAATATCTAAGGTTGCCTTAATATGGTTATATGGTACGAATAGCAAATAAACATTAGGTAAATTTAATTAATGGGAAATGAAATAGTTTTGAGTTTGCCATTTATGATATGAACCTCATGGTGAAAGTTTTGTTTGATTACAGCCGCTGCCGTGGGCTGTACAACCTGTCGCAGGAAGTCGAGGGGTACATTCATACTGTTAAAGGTCCAGTGTGTAGGTAGTGGCAGTCTGGTGACGAACTCAAAGCACTGCGCCAACTTAGCAGACCACACAGATACTGTCTCAAAATCTAAGCCCTCCCTTTTGCTTAACTTGACGGCCTCATTGAAGTTCCGAAACGCGCTCAGTGTTATCACAGCCGATGGCTTATCTCCAAAATAGTACTGCGGAAAGTCCAAAACAACAATTGGAGAGCCCGGTTTCATGTGTCCGTAACGCTTTTTTGTGTCTGCTTCTTCGAACTCTTCCAAATGGATTGTCGAGCAGTTCATGCGATCAATCAATCTCATCGACCTCAGATAATTCGGATGTTTGTGTAAGCGCTCGTCCATGGGTTGCAGACGTGCACGCAATCTGTTGATGATGTCCTCACGTATAGACTCCTCCACTAGCACACTGGCAATTAAACCTTTACCAATCGGGTGCTTTAGGTCTTTTAAAATTGCTTCAGTCACCTGCGTAATGTCGCCTGTCGCAAATAAAATTATTAACTGCGGATTGACCCAGTGTTTATGAGTGCCATCTTCGGGATACAGGAGCATATGCCGCTTGAGTAAATGTCCGTATATGTCAGGAATCTCACCCAACTTAAACTCGAAGTCGGCTTCGATCTTGCTCTCGTCCCTTACATGGTTCTCATCTGGAACCATCGACATCGACTGTGAGTTGCTCAAGCTGTCGTGATCGGTCATTTAATTTCGATTTACTTAAATTTTTGGTATTTTTTAAGTTAAAATCTTGTCTTCGGTGTGCTTACGAAATTATTGAATGTGTCTACTTCGTCGAAAAAATTGTACATGATGTTATTATACACTTGAAAAGTTTATTATAATTTTGCCCAGAAGATTGTAACGCATAGAAGGAATCTTCTCCAACCACATAAAGTATATATATTCTTGATCAGCATGACGAGCTGAGTCGATTAAGCTTTGTCCGTCCTTCCGTCTGTCTGTTTCTACGCGAACTAGTCCCTTAGTTTTGGAGCTATCGAGCTTTTTTTTACTGCACGCTGGTAATATGTCGGAGCCGACCGGATCGGATGACTACTTCTTGTAGCTGCCATACAAATGTTCGTTCGGAATATGGGTTTTAGTGAGAAAAACTGTTTTGTTCGCAATATTACTGCTTTCAAACACGGTCATGGGTAATATGTAATGTTTTTAAGCTAATCTGCGAAGTTTGGTCGAAGTCGCTAACATTTGTGACAAGCTATTTCAAGTGTATCAACGCTTCGTTACAGACGAAGTTAGCTTTGTCTTTCTCGTTTTTTCATTCTTCAAAATATTTGGAGGAATATTTTTGAGACGAATGTCGGCAGTCGTAGCAGCCCTCCAGAATTTGGATTCCTCGAGTTGAATGTTGCTAAAATCTAGTATAACGACCTCAAAAATCTCCGAAAAAAATTTCATTGATGGACCGCTAATTATAAATTATAATTGCCCTTCCTCTCCAAAAATTCGGGAGTGAAGAAATTAATTGGGGGTCATCCATGGTTATTTTTTAAATAAATTTTAAAGTTTCGGTTTGTCATGTAAAAATTATTAAAATTAAGTCTTAAAAAATCATAACTTGAAACTTAATACCGGAACCGATAACCAAAATTAACCGATTCAATTCGCGTGCCGGAACCGATAAAATTTTTTTTTGACAACCGAAACCCGTTTACCGTTATTAGTGGAACCTATCGGCACCGGAACGAAACCGAAACTTTAGTACCGGTACAGTTTCGCTTGATTTATACGCTGTACCTAAGTATAGAGGGCCGAGTGTGGCCCAGCGATTAGTGTGCTGGCCTGCTGTGTGGAAGGCGCGGGAACAATCCCGCATCGGACCATCTGATTAAAAAGGTTTTTCTTTCTTTTGAAAATTGTTTTTTCCCCTCCCCCTCCTCCCCCTTTTCCCCCCCCCCCTCGTGTAAACCCCCCCATCTTTTTTTTTTCCCTTTTTTTTTTCCCCCCCCCCCCCCACAAAAAGCAGTGAGAAAAATCGAAAAATTTTATATTTTGCTAATATTATACAGTAAGCTGATTGACAGTTGCCTATATCTTGTATTTGTTAAAGATTTTGGAGCAATTTTCCATTATATCGATTTTTTATGGCCATTTGAAATGACCGCTTTATACTACAGTATGGGCCAAGAGTAGACGCATACTCTCACACTAAATCGAGTGGGAAAAAACGAAAAAACTTATTTTTTGTCAATTTTTTCATTTCAGCTGGTTGATATTTGTCTGATAATAGTAGTTATTAAAAATTTGTTAACGATTTTCCAATATTTCCATTTTTTATGGCCATTTGAATTGACAAGAGTATGTATGATCACGCCCCTGCCTACAAATCTATAGACCAGCACACATATAATCAAACATTAAAGGCAATCGAAAAAACTTATTTTTTGTGAATTTAATTATATAATCCAGTTTACAGTAGGCCATACTTGCAGTGTTGATGTAGCATTTATTTCATATTCCCCTTTTTATTGCCAACACACGAGCATTTGCCCAGCCAAGCCGCTAAACCAAAGAAAACCAAACAAAATCGCAAATCTCATTGAAAATCAAATGTTTTGTGGTCCTGAAAAGGACCGATTTGTATATAAATTTATGTTCAAAATAGAACACAGGGCGGACTCAACTTAAGCGCGCTCGCCACGGATGCGTCTGGCCAGCTGGATGTCCTTGGGCATGATGGTGACACGCTTGGCATGGATGGCACACAAGTTGGTATCTTCGAAAAGGCCAACCAAGTAGGCCTCACTGGCTTCTTGCAGAGCCATGACGGCAGAGCTCTGGAAACGCAAGTCAGTCTTGAAGTCCTGAGCTATTTCACGCACCAAACGCTGGAAGGGCAGCTTGCGGATGAGCAATTCAGTGCTCTTCTGGTAGCGACGGATTTCACGCAGAGCAACTGTACCAGGGCGATAACGATGAGGCTTCTTCACTCCACCGGTCGCTGGTGCGCTCTTACGAGCTGCCTTTGTGGCCAGCTGCTTGCGCGGCGCCTTGCCGCCAGTAGATTTACGGGCAGTTTGCTTGGTACGAGCCATTTTTTTTTACTTTATTCACTGTCACTGTTCACTAGTCGAAACACAATAAGCGAGCAGCCCGATTTGTGCGTCACTTATATAGCAAAACAGCCCAGGGTGGGAAAGAGAGAGGAGAGAGAGAGCGCGAACGAGAGGGAATTTTGAAGGAACGCTAGCAGAGCGAGAGGGACGATATCGCTGACTCCCTTCAGTATTCGACGTTTTTGGTATAAATAGATGCCGCACATTGGGCTGCAGCATTAGTTTCTCTGTGACTCTTGTGAAGTGTGTTTAAGTGAACAAAATAAGCAAAAATGACTGGTCGCGGCAAAGGTGGTAAAGGCTTGGGTAAAGGAGGCGCCAAGCGTCATCGCAAAGTGTTGCGTGATAACATCCAGGGTATCACGAAGCCAGCTATCCGTCGTTTGGCTCGCCGTGGCGGCGTCAAGCGTATCTCTGGACTCATCTATGAGGAAACTCGTGGTGTGCTCAAAGTGTTCCTGGAAAATGTAATCCGTGATGCAGTCACCTACACCGAACATGCCAAGCGAAAGACGGTCACAGCCATGGATGTTGTGTATGCCCTGAAGAGACAAGGCCGCACTCTGTACGGCTTTGGCGGTTAAGCAAATATGTACATCGCTTGCTACAAAATCCCATAAACAATCGGTCCTTTTCAGGACCACCAAAAATAACCAAGAGAGAAAGAATTTTCATATTTATTTTCATCTTTTCATGCATCAATGAGAAAAAATTCATTTATAAATATAATAAAATATAATTAAATATATTAAAAAATTGTTGGACAATGCCAACAACACGCGGTGTTCCCAAGCGGTCCCCCATCTAAGTACTAACCGCGCCCGACGCTGCTTAATTTCGGTGATCGGACGAGAACCGATGTATTCAGCGTGGTATGGTCGTTGGCGAATGCCTCACAGCTAAACGTTTGTTTTCTATGTCATTTTCATGTGGATTTGTAATTTTGCTGGTTGGCAGGCAGAACAACAAGCCAGCCGCTTTGTTGAACGACTGTACCACACTCACACAATATGTATAAATAAAATGCGGCTCAGGTAACAAGCGCGCTTGGCGCTTGGGTCTGAATATCTTTTTGTTTTTCTGTTTTTTATGACCTGAGAAAATGTTTCTACCTATCAAAACGCTTTAATATATTTTATTATTTTGTTTGAAAATTCAATCAATTTCTTTGAATAAAATTGGTCGTCCTGAAAAGGACGGTTGGTTTAAATGTATGTTGTATATACAAGGATGTGAACGATTTGTGTCGCTTGGGGATTTCTTAAGCCTTCTTCTCGGTCTTCTTGGGCAGAAGTACAGCCTGGATATTGGGCAGCACACCACCCTGGGCAATGGTTACGCCAGAGAGCAGTTTGTTCAACTCCTCATCGTTGCGGATGGCCAGTTGCAGATGACGAGGGATGATTCTCGTTTTCTTGTTGTCGCGGGCAGCATTGCCAGCCAACTCAAGAACCTCAGCGGCCAGGTACTCCATTACAGCAGCCAGGTAGACGGGAGCGCCGGCACCAACGCGCTCAGCATAGTTTCCCTTGCGGAGCAGACGGTGAATACGACCAACGGGGAACTGCAGACCAGCACGGTTGGAGCGGGACTTTGCCTTTCCCTTCACTTTGCCACCTTTACCACGACCAGACATTTTTCTTTATTATTTTTTTTACTTCACTGTACACGTACACTAGAAATGTTCACACACGAATGTTGATGCTTGGCCCGAAGAACTGCCATTTTATTTATACTTTTTTGAGCGACCGATTGGCTCGGTTAGGGGTGGGTCGCCAGCTGCTCGGCAGACGCATGCATAATGCTGAACGCATGGCTCGAATAAAAGTTTAAGAGTGCGCCACTTTTCCGTCCAAACCAACTTTAAAAGTGAAGTGTGTTTGTGAAAAAATATAAGTGAAAATGCCGCCTAAAACCAGTGGAAAGGCAGCCAAGAAGGCTGGCAAGGCCCAGAAAAATATCACCAAGAACGATAAGAAGAAGAAGCGCAAGCGTAAGGAGAGCTATGCCATCTACATCTACAAGGTGCTGAAGCAGGTCCATCCCGACACTGGCATTTCCTCCAAGGCGATGAGCATCATGAACAGCTTTGTCAACGATATTTTCGAGCGCATTGCTGCTGAAGCCTCTCGCTTGGCCCACTACAACAAGCGTTCGACCATCACCAGTCGGGAAATCCAGACTGCTGTGCGTCTATTGCTGCCCGGTGAGCTGGCCAAGCACGCCGTCAGTGAGGGAACCAAGGCTGTCACCAAGTACACCAGCTCGAAGTAAATTTCGCAATAGCGGATCCTCAATCTCAATCAACCAAAAAGGCCCTTTTCAGGGCCACAAATATTTGAATTCAAAGAATGAGAATTTTCGTTTCGTGTTTCGTGTGAGGTTGAATGCGACCAAGATGACAATTAAATAAATTAATAAAACGAATTTTGCCAAAGAGATGTTGATATTTGGCATATGTGATGGGGCATTTATTTTATTATTCGCGTTTTGACATGCTCGTCCAAATATTGCAGAGTGCTATGTGCATATTCTGCTTATCTGCTTTAGCTTTCTCGACGGGTGCCATTGTGGAGAACACGTGTACAGTGTACACAGCACAAAAATTATTTAGAATTCTATTTCTCTTTTTATATAAATTTGTAGCCCTGAAAAGGACTGTGTATAAATCAAATTTCAGATATTCGAAATCTAAAATTTGCGCAAACTAGCGTCTGCAATGGCGAATTTGTGTGGGACAAATTCATTTACTTCTTGGCAGCCGTTGTCTTAGCTTTGGGCTTCTTGGCTGTAGCGGGAGCGGTGGCCTTTTTCGTGGTCTTCTTGGGCTTGGCAGCAGCCTTGGGCTTGGCTGCGCTGGACTTGGGCTTGGCAGCGGCTGGTTTCGCCTTCACTGTTCCTGTCTTCTTGGCATCCTTTACCTTAGCCTTCTCGGTTTTCTTCTTCTCGGCGGTCTTCTTGGTTGCGACAGCTTTCTTGGCCTTGGGTTTCTTGTCACCGGCAGCGGCTGCTTTCTTGGCACCAGCGGGCTTCTTCTTGGCTGCTCCGGCTGTAGTGGCCTTCTTGGCCTTGGTTTTCTTCTCAACAGAAGCAACCTTTGGCTTGGGGTCTTTCTTGGCGGCGGCAGACAGTTTGAACGAGCCAGATGCGCCCTTACCCTTGGTTTGGATCAGCTTTCCATTGG
Source organism: Lordiphosa stackelbergi (assembly GCA_018904235.1). NCBI lineage: Eukaryota > Metazoa > Arthropoda > Insecta > Diptera > Drosophilidae > Lordiphosa > Lordiphosa stackelbergi. The sequence goes on from JAEIFU010000395.1 coordinate 75,542, forward strand.
CAACAGATGACTTCAAGTACTTCTTGATGAACGGGGCCAGTTTCTGGGCATCGCATTTGTATGTGGCACCGATATATTTCTTGATGGCCAACAGCGATGAGCCACCACGTTCCTTCAGGTTCTTGATCGAAGCGTCGACCATTTGCTGGGTTGGCGGATGCGATGGTGGTGCCGCTGGCTTCTTTGCCTTTGTGGCTGCCTTCTTGGCGGCCACCTTCTTCTCAACGGGTGCTGGTGGGGCAGCCACTGGCGACGCGGATGTAACAACTGCAGAATCAGACATCTTTTTCACTTTTAATGCACTTTTTAATAGGTAAATACCGAAAACGAAGTACTGCGCACACCCACCCTTTTTTTTGAGAATCGCGGAGAGAGGCGCAACGAGCATGTTTTTCGTATTCGTCATTTGTTCTGTTTAAGTTTAATTAAATATGCAATTTATTTGAACGTTTTTCGTCCCTTAAGACTGAAAATTGGTATAAACATTAACATCTTCTGGTATATAATTGTTTCATAAACCATATGCAATTGGATTCATGCAAATATATTTGTACGTCGCTTTGTAATGGCCGTCTAAAGTTGAACTTTGTGTACTCAGATTAAAATGTTTATATTTAAGCGTATTTTACAATTAGAAATTTAAAACATTTTGTAAATATTGTTAAGCCATGATGAAATTTGAACAATTTACTTTGGAAATCAGTCAACAGTTTGTGGTATTTATCATTCGATCTAATTTTTAAAGCGATTTGAAATTGGCTCTATGCTGTCTGAACGGACGACTTGCAGGGCACAGGCAGCATTAGTTTTTGATATCGGAAAAATAGAAATATTTAATAAATAGCATTTAAAAGTTATTTTTGTGAAGGAAGTTAATTGGACTTATAGTCCGGATGTGGTTTGAATCCATTTTAGTGTCCAGTTGACTTTTAAAATGCCCTTGTTGGCCTTCTTCGGTGTCCGTGGCAAGGCAATGGTGCATATTAGGGCATGGGAAAAGTCAAAAAATAGTATTATTTAGCTATTTGAATCTTTTAACAGGTTAGTTTGGGTCTACGCATGGTGATTGTCCAGCTTTTGTTGAACATTTATGCATTTTTCGATTTTTTAAGGCCACTTGACTGATCGACTGACTTGGCCCTTGCGCCATAGACTGGTCCACTAAATGTGGGTTAAAAAATCGAAAAATTTACAAAATTGTCAAATTTTTCATCAAAAAACGTTCGCATTTGTCTACTTAAGCTGTTTGTTAAAGAAAATTTAACAAAACGTGATTTTTTCGATTTTTTAAGCCCACTTGAAGTGACCGAACCATACCAGCCCATGCAAGGGTATGCAAAAATGCCTATTCCAATACACTCGTGCACTAAAAGCAGTGAGAAAAATCGAAAAATGTTATATTTTGCTAATATTATACAGTAAGCTGATTGACAGTTGCCTATATCTTGTATTTGTTAAAGATTTTGGAGCAATTTTCCATTATATCGATTTTTTATGGCCATTTGAAATGACCGCTTTATACTACAGTATGGGCCAAGAGTAGACGCATACTCTCACACTAAATCGAGTGGGAAAAAACGAAAAAACTTATTTTTTGTCAATTTTTTCATTTCAGCTGGTTGATATTTGTCTGATAATAGTAGTTATTAAAAATTTGTTAACGATTTTCCAATATTTCCATTTTTTATGGCCATTTGAATTGACAAGAGTATGTATGATCACGCCCCTGCCTACAAATCTATAGACCAGCACACATATAATCAAACATTAAAGGCAATCGAAAAAACTTATTTTTTGTGAATTTAATTATATAATCCAGTTTACAGTAGGCCATACTTGCAGTGTTGATGTAGCATTTATTTCATATTCCCCTTTTTATTGCCAACACACGAGCATTTGCCCAGCCAAGCCGCTAAACCAAAGAAAACCAAACAAAATCGCAAATCTCATTGAAAATCAAATGTTTTGTGGTCCTGAAAAGGACCGATTTGTATATAAATTTATGTTCAAAATAGAACACAGGGCGGACTCAACTTAAGCGCGCTCGCCACGGATGCGTCTGGCCAGCTGGATGTCCTTGGGCATGATGGTGACACGCTTGGCATGGATGGCACACAAGTTGGTATCTTCGAAAAGGCCAACCAAGTAGGCCTCACTGGCTTCTTGCAGAGCCATGACGGCAGAGCTCTGGAAACGCAAGTCAGTCTTGAAGTCCTGAGCTATTTCACGCACCAAACGCTGGAAGGGCAGCTTGCGGATGAGCAATTCAGTGCTCTTCTGGTAGCGACGGATTTCACGCAGAGCAACTGTACCAGGGCGATAACGATGAGGCTTCTTCACTCCACCGGTCGCTGGTGCGCTCTTACGAGCTGCCTTTGTGGCCAGCTGCTTGCGCGGCGCCTTGCCGCCAGTAGATTTACGGGCAGTTTGCTTGGTACGAGCCATTTTTTTTTACTTTATTCACTGTCACTGTTCACTAGTCGAAACACAATAAGCGAGCACCCGATTTGTGACTCACTTATATAGCAAAACAGCCCAGGGTGGGAAAGAGAGAGAGAGAGCGCGAACGAGAGGGAATTTTGAAGGAACGCTAGCAGAGCGAGAGGGACGATATCACTGACTCCCTTCAGTATTCGACGTTTTTGGTATAAATAGATGCCGCACATTGGGCTGCAGCATTAGTTTCTCTGTGACTCTTGTGAAGTGTGTTTAAGTGAAAAAAATAATTAAAAATGACTGGTCGCGGCAAAGGTGGTAAAGGCTTGGGTAAAGGAGGCGCCAAGCGTCATCGCAAAGTGTTGCGTGATAACATCCAGGGTATCACGAAGCCAGCTATCCGTCGTTTGGCTCGCCGTGGCGGCGTCAAGCGTATCTCTGGACTCATCTATGAGGAAACTCGTGGTGTGCTCAAAGTGTTCCTGGAAAATGTAATCCGTGATGCAGTCACCTACACCGAACATGCCAAGCGAAAGACGGTCACAGCCATGGATGTTGTGTATGCCCTGAAGAGACAAGGCCGCACTCTGTACGGCTTTGGCGGTTAAGCAAATTTGTACATCGCTTGCTACAAAATCCCATAAACAATCGGTCCTTTTCAGGACCACCAAAAATAACCAAGAGAGAAAGAATTTTCATATTTATTTTCATCTTTTCATGCATCAATGAGAAAAAATTAATTTATAAATATAATAAAATATTAAAAAATTGTTGGACAATGCCAACAACACGCGGTGTTCCCAAGCGGTCCCCCATCTAAGTACTAACCGCGCCCGACGCTGCTTAATTTCGGTGATCGGACGAGAACCGATGTATTCAGCGTGGTATGGTCGTTGGCGAATGCCTCACAGCTAAACGTTTGTTTTCTACGTCATTTTCATGTGGATTTGTAATTTTGCTGGTTGGCAGGCAGAACAACAAGCATACCCTTTCCCAACGCCAGCCGCTTTGTTGAACGACTGTACCACACTCACACAAATATGTATAAATAAAATGCGGCTCAGGTAACAAGCGCGCTTGGCGCTTGGGTCTGAATATCTCTTTGTTTTTCTTTATGACCTGAGAAAATGTTTCTACCTATCAAAACGCTTTAATATATTTTATTATTTTGTTTGAAAATTCAATCAATTTCTTTGAATAAAATTGGTCGTCCTGAAAAGGACGGTTGGTTTAAATGTATGTTGTATATACAAGGATGTGAACGATTTGTGTCGCTTGGGGATTTCTTAAGCCTTCTTCTCGGTCTTCTTGGGCAGAAGTACAGCCTGGATATTGGGCAGCACACCACCCTGGGCAATGGTTACGCCAGAGAGCAGTTTGTTCAACTCCTCATCGTTGCGGATGGCCAGTTGCAGATGACGAGGGATGATTCTCGTTTTCTTGTTGTCGCGGGCAGCATTGCCAGCCAACTCAAGAACCTCAGCGGCCAGGTACTCCATTACAGCAGCCAGGTAGACGGGAGCGCCGGCACCAACGCGCTCAGCATAGTTTCCCTTGCGGAGCAGACGGTGAATACGACCAACGGGGAACTGCAGACCAGCACGGTTGGAGCGGGACTTTGCCTTTCCCTTCACTTTGCCACCTTTACCACGACCAGACATTTTTCTTTATTATTTTTTTTACTTCACTGTACACTAGAAATGTTCACACACGAATGTTGATGCTTGACCCGTAAAACTGCCATTTTATTTATACTTTTTTGAGCGACCGATTGGCTCGGTTAGGGGTGGGTCGCCAGCTGCTCGGCAGACGCATGCATAATGCTGAACGCATGGCTCGAATAAAAGTATAAACTGTGCGCACTTTTCGGGTCAAAATCAAACCAACTTTAAAGTGAAGTGTATTTGTGAAAAAATATAAGTGAAAATGCCGCCTAAAACCAGTGGAAAGGCAGCCAAGAAGGCTGGCAAGGCCCAGAAAAATATCACCAAGAACGATAAGAAGAAGAAGCGCAAGCGTAAGGAGAGCTATGCTATCTACATCTACAAGGTGCTGAAGCAGGTCCATCCCGACACTGGCATTTCCTCCAAGGCGATGAGCATCATGAACAGCTTTGTCAACGATATTTTCGAGCGCATTGCTGCTGAAGCCTCTCGCTTGGCCCACTACAACAAGCGTTCGACCATCACCAGTCGGGAAATCCAGACTGCTGTGCGTCTATTGCTGCCCGGTGAGCTGGCCAAGCACGCCGTCAGTGAGGGAACCAAGGCTGTCACCAAGTACACCAGCTCGAAGTAAATTTCGCAATAGCGGATCCTCAATCAACCAAAAAGGCCCTTTTCAGGGCCACAAATGTTTGAATTCAAAGAATGAGAATTTTCGTAAAGCCATCTGTGATGTGGTGTGAGGTTGAGTGCGACCAAAACAATGACAATTAAATGAAACTATTAATAAAACGAATTTTGCCAAAGAGATGTGAATTTAATTGTATTTGTATTAAATTTTATTTGATTGGTTTGGATTGTTTTGATTATTATTATTTGCGTTTTGACATGCTCGTCCAAATATTGCAGAGTGCATATTTTGCTTATCTGCTTTAGCTTTCTCGACGGGTGCCGTTGTGGAGAACACGTTTACACAGCACAAAAATTATTTAGGAATCAAAATATTTTTATAATTAAAAAATTCTATTTCTCTTTTTATATAAATTTGTAGCCCTGAAAAGGACTGTGTATAAATCAAATTTCAGATATTCGAAATCTAAAATTTGCGCAAACTAGCGTCTGCAATGGCGAATTTGTGTGGGACAAATTCATTTACTTCTTGGCAGCCGTTGTCTTAGCTTTGGGCTTCTTGGCTGTAGCGGGAGCGGTGGCCTTTTTCGTGGTCTTCTTGGACTTGGCAGCAGCCTTGGGCTTGGCTGCGCTGGACTTGGGCTTGGCAGCGGCTGGTTTCGCCTTCACTGTTCCTGTCTTCTTGGCATCCTTTACCTTAGCCTTCTCGGTTTTCTTCTTCTCGGCGGTCTTCTTGGTTGCGACAGCTTTCTTGGCCTTGGGTTTCTTGTCACCGGCAGCGGCTGCTTTCTTGGCACCAGCGGGCTTCTTCTTGGCTGCTCCGGCTGTAGTGGCCTTCTTGGCCTTGGTTTTCTTCTCAACAGAAGCAACCTTTGGCTTCGGGTCTTTCTTGGCGGCGGCAGACAGTTTGAACGAGCCAGATGCGCCCTTACCCTTGGTTTGGATCAGCTTTCCATTGGCAACAGATGACTTCAAGTACTTCTTGATGAACGGGGCCAGTTTCTGGGCATCGCATTTGTATGTGGCACCGATATATTTCTTAATGGCCAACAGCGATGAGCCACCACGTTCCTTCAGGTTCTTGATCGAAGCGTCAACCATTTGCTGGGTTGGCGGATGCGATGGTGGTGCCGCTGGCTTCTTTGCCTTTGTGGCTGCCTTCTTGGCGCTCACCTTCTTCTCAACGGGTGCTGGTGGGGCAGCCACTGGCGACGCGGATGTAACAACTGCAGAATCAGACATCTTTTTCACTTTTAATGCACTTTTTAATAGGTAAATACCGAAAACGGAGTACTGCGCACACCCACCCTTTTGTTTGAGAATCGCGGAGAGAGGCGCAACGAGCATGTTTTTCGTATTCGTCATTTGTTCTGTTTAAGTTTAATTAAATATGCAAATTATTTGAACGTTTTTCGTCCCTTAAGACTGAAAATTGGTATAAACATTAACATCTTCTGGTATATAATTGTTTCATAAACCATATGCAATTGGATTCATGCAAATATATTTGTACGTCGCTTTGTAATGGCCGTCTAAAGTTGAACTTTGTGTACTCAGATTAAAATGTTTATATTTAAGCGTATTTAACAATTAGAAATTTAAAACATTTTGTAAATATTGTTAAGCCATGATGAAATTTGAACAATTTACTTTGGAAATCAGTCAACAGTTTGTGGTATTTATCATTCGATCTAATTTTTAAAGCGATTTGAAATTGGCTCTATGCTGTCTGAACGGACGACTTGCAGGGCACAGGCAGCATTAGTTTTTGATATCGGAAAAATAGAAATATTTAATAAATAGCATGCAAAAGTTATTTTTGTGAAGGAAGTTTATTGGATTTATAGTCCGGATGTGGTTTGGATCCATTTTAGTGTCCAGTTGACTTTTAAAATGCCCTTGTTGGCCTTCTTCGGTGTCCGTGGCAAGGCAATGGTGCATATTAGGGCATGGGAAAAGTCAAAAAATAGTATTATTTAGCTATTTGAATGTTTAAACAGTTTAGTTTGGGTCTACGCATGGTGATTGTCTAGCTTTTGTTGAACATTTGTGCGTTTTTCGATTTTTTAAGGCCACTTGACTGATCGACTGACTTGGCCCTTGCGCCATACACTGGTCCACTAAATGTGGGTTAAAAAATCGAAAAAGTTACAAAATTGTAAAATTGTTTATCAAAAAACGTTTGCATTTGTCTACTTAAGCTGTTTGTTAAAGAAAATTTAACAAAACGTGATTTTTTCGATTTTTTAAGCCCACTTGAAGTGACCGAACCATACCAGCCCATGCAAGGGTATGCAAAAATGCCTATTCCAATACACTCGTGCACTAAAAGCAGTGAGAAAAATCGAAAAATGTTATATTTTGCTAATATTATACAGTAAGCTGATTGACAGTTGCCTATATCTTGTATTTGTTAAAGATTTTGGAGCAATTTTCCATTATATCGATTTTTTATGGCCATTTGAAATGACCGCTTTATACTACAGTATGGGCCAAGAGTAGACGCATACTCTCACACTAAATCGAGTGGGAAAAAACGAAAAAACTTATTTTTTGTCAATTTTTTCATTTCAGCTGGTTGATATTTGTCTGATAATAGTAGTTATTAAAAATTTGTTAACGATTTTCCAATATTTCCATTTTTGGCTACACTTCCATAATTAGGACGGGTTATTTATGTCGCGTTCGTTGATCATTAACTACAAAGAGCAGCAGCAGCAGCCAGTTGTGCACAACCATGGCCTGGTCCTGGTGGCGACTCTATGTGAGCCTCCTCAGTGTAATCCTTTGTCAGGCTCCGGGTGTCAATCTGCTGCCTGGCGAAAAAATCAACTACAATCTGTAAGTGGGGTTCCGATTTAGGATTAGCAGAAACTAATCCCGCTTATGGCCACTTTTAGCGTTCACTCTTGGGCAGACAAACTGGGCATGGAGCTATTCCATCTGGGGGATTTCATCACCAGACGCAAAGAGGTGCAAGAGGTGAGTATTGATTTTTCCCAAGCTTGTTCCCAACACCCCCCGCCCGTGCTGTGCACGTATTTGGGTTAAAGGCTGGCCGAGCCACAGGGCAATTATACAAAATGTTTGGCTGCTGCTGTTGCTGCTGTTGGCAGGCTGGTCGTGTGTCTGACGCTTTATGAGGTCAGTTGTCGCAGCTGGTGTAATTTATTTTTAGACAAAGCAATTGGATTTTCCATCTACTTGGATATGCATAAATATGAAGCTGCGGGGGTATATCAGGGGAAAACGAACTGTACAAACCCAATAACAATTCTAAAATCGATAAGCAAAAACTTAGCTTGCTAAGCTTATACAAAAATGCAACAGAACTCAATACCAAATTTCTTAAAGATCGAGGAAAATATTTTGAAAAATCCAAAGCATCGGTTTATGGCCACGGCTACTCAGGGTCTGGATTAAAACATAAGGCCAACAACCGAACTTCTGCCAGATATAAGTACCGGGCTCTCTACTTTGGCGCAGAAGAATTTGGGTACATTTCAGATTGTACTTCGGCCACAGTAGGTTTCTTCCATCGTTCAGTGCCCAGTCGACAGGTTTCTTTCCTTGTTAATAGTTTAGCAGTGAATTCAAGTCTTTGTGGTGCAACCGCTAGTAGATCTGAATCGAGATCGAGCCCTGAAGCCTGGTTCGTGGGTAAAAACTCTGGTCCTCATCGCAACCATACAAACTATCAAAACCTTAGCACACTCACTATGCGTATAAACTGACTCAATAGTTAGGGCGCTAATTTTTGCACCAATACACCGGAGCCAACATTGAGCGAAACGAGTCGGTGGACAGCCAGGCACTCTGGGCTCCGACATACCTTGGAACAACCTTCCGGTTTTGCGCCGTAGCTAGAGTCACGTGGGGTAGGTTCAGCCTAAAACGAACCAATACACCCATAGAAATCTAGCACGAATCGGCGAGACGAAGTCGGCTTCAATTTATATTTTTTTTTCTTGACTTTTTAGGTCGGAATCTGCTTGCATAGGAAGACGAATTAATCTTGATTTCGAACGTCTCAGAAATTCGTGCTTGATTTAAGTATTGTCGGCTTGGATCAAGAATATTGCATCTTACCGTACTTTGATATCAAAACGAGGGATGCAAACCACTCGGAAATAAGGACTGGTTGGGTTCAGTGGTTCCACACAGTTTTTGAACAGCCGGTTCGGTTCATTGCATGGTTTTTCGGGCTTACTGAACCGCGGTTTTGGTTCGTTCGGTTCACTTTTTTTCATTTAATTAACTAAAAGAAAAATATTTTTGATACAAGTATTCAGATTATTCATTAACAAAGACTTAGGTTTTCAGTTAATCGGGTATGTTCAAAATTCCGACGGCAATTTCCGTATAAACGTTCTCATTTCGTTTTGAAATCCTACAACTTTAGATATTAAGTGACGTTGTTGTGAGTTGTTTAGAAACTGTCACGGTGTGAAATCGACTACTGAAAGCCAAGCGATTAAAATCGTCAAATAATTACAATTTTCTTTTGACCTGATCAAGTAAATCAATTTTAAAAACAACAGGGAATAATCTTCCAAATAATCTTTATATAGGTAACCCAAATCGATATTTTACTTTTTTAAGGAATTGAATGAATTTCCGCTATGCTTTTATTATACGTTTGGAATTTTGTTGGTTGCCCAAAAAGTAATTGCGGATTTTTCATATAGTCGGCGTTTATAATTTTTTAACTGCTTGTGACTCTGTAATTGCATTCTTTCTTTTGTCAGTTATTAGCTGTCACTATTAGCTTGCTTTAGAAAAAAAGTGCGCGTAATTTTGTTTACATTTGTTTGATTGGCGCCCTTTTTAATATGGAGTCCACAAAAGAGCATTTTCGTCATATTTTACTTTATTATTTCCGTAAAGGAAAAAGCGCAGAGAGAGTTGCTAAAAAGTTACGTGATGTGTATGGTGATAAAGCCTTAAAAGAAAGACAGTGTCAAAATTGGTTTGCAAATTCCGTTCTGGAGATTTTTCACTTAAAGATGAGCCACGTTCAGGTCGGCCAAATGAAGTTGATGATGACCAAATCAAAGCATTAATCGAATTGATCGTCATGTAACTGAGCGTGAGATAGAGAGAGAAGTTAAATATACCAAAATCAACCGTTCATTATCACATACAAAGTCTTGGACTGGTGAAAAAGCTTGATATTTGGGTACCACATGAATTGAAAGAAATTCATTTAACAAACCGAATCAACGTTTGTGATATGCATCTTAAACGCAATGAATTCGATCCATTTTTAAAGCGAATCATAACTGGAGATGAAAAATGGATTGTTTACAATAACGTTAATCGAAAACGATCATGGTCCAAGCATGGTGAACCAGCTCAAACCACTTCAAAGGCTGATATCCACCAAAAGAAGGTTATGCTGTCTGTTTGGTGGGATTGAAGGGTGTGGTATATTTTGAGCTGCTTCCAAGGAACCAAACGATTAATTCGGATGTTTACTGTCAACAACTGGACAAATTGAATGCAGCCATCAACGAGAAACGGCCAGAATTGATCAATCGTAAAGGTGTCATTTTCCATCATGACAACGCCAGACCACACACATCTTTGATGACCCGGCAAAAACTGGGACAGCTTGGCTGGGAAGTTTTGATGCATCCACCATATAGCCCTGACCTTGCACCATCAGACTACCATTTATTTCGATCTTTGCAGAACTCCTTAAATGGTAAAACTTTCGGCAATGATGAGGCTATAAAATCGCACTTGGTTCAGTTTTTTGCAGATAAAGGCCAGAAGTTCTATGAGCGTGGAATACAAAATTTGCCGGGAAGATGGCAAAAGGTTATCGAACAAAATGGAAATTATATATTTGATTAAAGTTCATTCTAAGTTTGATTAAAAATGCATTTACTTTCTTTTGACATTCAAATGAGATTAAGCTACATTTTTATCTTCTTCTAATAGCAGGCTTGATTCCTAGAATCTAAGAAATCAAATTCAAAAATAAATGAGTACTTTTTGAAATTACTGAGCTATGTCGTTCTCCCTTTTTCAACCTTAATTTTGCATGCCTACCAGCCATAGAAATACTCATAGTCATTTTCTATTTCAACCCAATCTCAATTAAAGGTAAAAAAGTTAACGCTTGAGTATTATGTGAGTTGTCCCCCCAACGGATAATATGTATAATACAACCACTACTTGGCTTATTACAATTTTGGGTCGATTGGTTGGATTAAGGTTGATGTTCTTAGTTTTTCACAACAACTCTGCTTTTCCAAGTATTTTCGTAATATTTTAAAGCTTGTTGCTGATTTTGCTAAGCTCCCTAGTAGGTGAACCGAACCGAACCATTTTTTGTTTTTCGTTTTGTTCAACATTTTGAAAACACACCGTTTTTTTCACAAGCACAAAAATCTGTTCGGTTTGGTTCGGTTTAAAACCGGTTCGGTTCAGAACCGGTTTGCATCCCTGATCAAAACTGCTTGATATCAATCACGATTCGGCTTTTTTTATCTCTGTGTGGTTTTTTTGCCCCAAAATAAAAAACAACTCAATTTGTATGGGGCCCCGTCACAGTCTCATCGGCATAAAATTGGGCGTCGCTCACAACGACTTCTGTAGAAGCTGCCAGTGTCGAAAAAAGAAAACAATACTATACTTTTCTTTTCAATTGTTCAACTCTTAGAAGAAGGATTCTCAAAACTCTTGGTCTCCCCTTTCTAACCAACCTCTCGGAAACCCAGATAGTGTTCGTGGTTCAATCGGGAGGAACCCTCCCTGGCTCAAATTGTATGGCAATGGTCCTATCTTGGCCTAAGTGTATGAGTCTTACTGTCCTAGCCATCTCTCAATTAGGGTTAGTCAATATTTTATCGATATATCAATATATCGATATTTTTTGTGGACGATAAGGGTTTTTCCGGATATGATATTTTGTATGCCGATATTGGCGATTATCGATATTTTTATAAACGATATATCAGAAAAGTTACTATGGTAATAGGTGCAATTATATAGCTAGCCTGATAAATCATCTGGTAATACAACTTCAATACAGACAGAACTTATCATACACGTATGGATGCAGAAATACGCTGCAATATTAGGTGTCAGTGTTAGAATATATTGAAGATATTGTCATGAACCCAATAGCTTATTGGAGAGCTAGTGCGGATGAATTGTTCGTGCTGTCTGAAAGTGCATTTCGATACTTTACTCTCTTGGCCTCAGCTTCGGCAAGCGTTTAAATTGTTTATATGTAAATAGCGAAATGTCTTCGCCTGGGTCAGGTGCAATCGCTGACTCACAACACCCGAAGCAGAATGACTGAGATTACTCTTAAATTCTTCATTTTTTTAAGCATAATCTGTAAGTCTTTAAAGCCTACACTCAGATAAGACACAAATTTAGTTCGTAACAATACTTCACATGAAAAAAAAAACACGTTTGAACTGCCTTGAAATCAGAACAATTTTGAACAGAAGCCTTTCTTATAATATTATTTTTTTTTAAATAAAAAAGTGTAGTTTCAGAAAACTATTGGAAACTGTTGAAAAGATTATAAAAATCGTCACTAGCAGTTTAATGGGGAGGAGTTCCTTTAAAGCTTTTCAGTTTTCTTAAGCTTTAGAAAATAGCGATAATATCGATATATCGATGTTTTTCGAAGCCGATATATCAAATATCGATTTTGAAAATATGGATTTTGATATTACTAGATATTTTGAATATTTATTCAACAACCTATTGTCATGGTGCCCTGACTAGCCAGTTTGTCTAATGAGTTGTGTTCCCTAATGTTGCTGTGAGTAGGTACACAGACGCTAGTATCAGATACCGTCTATCTCTAGCCACTACTTTTTTCCATTGTTCTGGCAATTTTCGGATACCATCTCGAAAAGACGATGCATATGCATGTTTGGATTTGATCTTCATATCGATTCCATTTTGGAGTTCTTCAAAAGACCGAAAGTGCTGATCCTCAAGGGCATGCGCCTTTCTGTGTATTGTGGAAAGGCTATCAAAAATCCACACGTCTTTAAGAAGTCGTTATTGTTAATTGGGAGTAGTGTAGGGCGCTTCTCGTGATAGTTAAGGTTGAGATAGGAACACATTGTTTATATAGTTAGGCCGAGATTGGACAATTGTTCCTACCGACACTACCATTGGACAGTAAATACTTCCGCAGTTCGTATACTTTCGAGATGTTAAGTATGTAGAAAGCGATAACAAAATGATTTAAGACTCCTTCTCTTCTTAACACCAAGAGCTTCTAAAAAAGTCGTTTTAAGTGAAGTCTAGATGTGATGGTCTTGTTGTTTCAGTTTGAAACTGTGCCACGTGACAATAACTCAAATCAAAAGGTTTCATCGTTCAGTAGCTAGTTAGTCGATGTGCACCAAAAATCTATTGAAAAATGCCACAACAATAAGATTTGCCTTAATTTTTCGACTTGCTTGTATTTTTTGTGATTAGCATTGAGTTTTGATAGGGGGCACCTGCAAACTTCATTAAGTATGGAAGTAGTCCGACCTCGATCTCAAGCAGTTGGCGATCTAAGCTCATTTTGTTAACTTGATGTGCAACTTTCCTTTTAAGCTATCTCAAATAGGTTCTAATTCGTACATTTCATATTCATACCAAATCCTAACTTTTATAGAGTTTCAAAGAAGCCAAAGTTGTTTCGCGTTCTGGTGCCTCCATAGTCGATTCGATGGCTAAAGAAATTGAAATGATGATGGATCTAAAAGTCAGCGCAGTGCGGGTAAGTTTAAAGGTCACCTTCACAAGTCTTTAAAATCTTTAATTAATAAACCTTTTCTTTAGCGCATTATGGACACGGCTGAGAATACGGCTTTGTCGCATCAAAACGATATGGCAGACAAACTGTTCTCCTACTACAATGCCAAACAAATGCTGGAGCCCGGTGATGCCATACCGCCCAAACCAACGCCAGCGCCTGATATGGACAAGGATATAGGCGAACCGTTGATCTATGTACAGCCCAAGGTGCTGGTGCTGGAGCCACGACCGGAATTTCATGATACGCCCGTTAACTTTAGTGTCAGTTCTGTGCACGTGCCGGTGAATGTGTTCGATCGAGGTTTGATTTAACACTTACGTACTATCTTTAATCCATATCTCTCTTCTCTATGCTCCTCTCTCTATTTCTCTGTCACACTGCGTATCTAACTGTCTATGTAAATGCTTTCAAAAACCCACACAAGCACACTATAAGTCTCTGACTAGCCTGTCTTGAAATGTAGAACTAAACAAAGCGCTCGTCTCGTTGTAATGCTAATAGTTAGTTAGTTTAAATATTTTTTTTTTTGTTTTTGTTCAATTTCCAAACCGCTTAAGTCAATGCGCGTCGAACGGATGCACGCGGCAATCAACGAAATGCGGTAGTCTACGGGGAAGATGAGAGATGGGAGAAGTTAAGAGTTGGTGTACCAAGTACGGACCAAAGTATCGACTACAAGTAATAGTTGTACTGACACCACTTACCAAATTGACTTACTTAACAACATACTTACAAAACAAACGGAAATACCGTTAAAAAGTACAGTACCGACAAAAATATCGCCAAAAAATCCATAACAATCGACAAAAAGTTGATTAATAGTGACAAACCATCAACCTAATCGTCGAATCTCAAGTAAATCTGCCTGAAAACTAAAGAAATGTACTAAATAGTCAAAACGACAGTTAATCAATGTACGGAAATGTGTTCTTTAGAGTAAAACGACCACAAAAAGTTAAAAATAATTTGAAAAACCGCCAAAATTAACGTCAATTCTTACAGTACCAACAAAACTATCGACCAAAATTTACAACTATGGGCAAATATCGATAACTGTTGTCAAAAGTATCGATAACTTTCTTCAAAAAAGTACAGTTTCATCAGAAAATGTGGTGAAACCATACCGAGGACACTGATTTAGAATATATTTAGTTTAAAAACGTACACTATAGGAAAAAGAACCGACAAAAGTGAAGGCCCTTTCAAAAACATCTTGATAAATATTGCCTCATAGGTACAGATCCAATAAAAACGACCCCCACAATCATTAGAACACAATATTGTGCTTATAAAATATAAAAGCTATGGACGAAAAATCAGTACCATTCCAAATCAAAGGTCCAAAAAAGAAGCTAAACTGAGAAAATGTACAAACTAGCAAAACTGCTGCAAAAACTGCCGCCAAAAATTACGTACAGTTACCTCAAAAAAGAACAACAAAAGGCTAGAATATTGCCTAAGACAGAAAGATCCTTTTGAAATGGTTGGTTTATTATTTCCTCCAATTTTCAAATCCGTGGGACGATTTTCAGCTCCATTGTATAAAAATCGAAGATCAATTTAACATTAAATGGATATTATTAATATCCTTTTTACGATATTAAAACTGTCCAGTGTAAATGGATACCAAAATCATCCAATGGATCATCCACAATTATTCTTTTTTTTTTCTGTGTACCTAAGTGCACCGCTCTTTCACCCATCTCTGACCACAACTATTCCTTCTTATTTCTGCAAAAAGAAAACGCCGTTGTTGCCGCATTACGTGAATTGCTGTTGTGCATACGTGACGCTGTGAATGTTTTACTAAAATTGCCGACATGCGGAATGCTTTGCCAAAAACCGTACAACACCCAACCAAGCCACGTTAACACCACAGAGAGTAACTTGAAGCACACCAAATACCCTAACAGAGATACACGCCTGCACCGCCTTGTGCTATGTTTGAGAACGAACCGTTAACGTAACCATAAACCCCATTCTCACCTCATTCTAAGTCTAAGCTTTTCGAAAAAGAAGAAGAACTAACTAATTTAT
Source organism: Lordiphosa stackelbergi (assembly GCA_018904235.1). NCBI lineage: Eukaryota > Metazoa > Arthropoda > Insecta > Diptera > Drosophilidae > Lordiphosa > Lordiphosa stackelbergi. The sequence goes on from JAEIFU010000395.1 coordinate 91,097, forward strand.
GCTTTTATATACAAATTCTTCCCGTTTCGCCAACATATTCATCATCAAATTCTACACCTCCACACAACACACACACTCACACCCTCACTCACACAGCATCGGATGTGATAAAAGCGATTCAATGGTCGGAGAATTTGGATCAAATATTTCGTGATAATTACAAAAACGATCCAACGTTATCGTGGCAATTTTTTGGCAGTTCGACTGGCTTTATGCGTCAATTCCCTGCATCGAAATGGAAGAAGGACGTACCGGTTGATCTATACGATTGCCGTTTACGCTCTTGGTACATGGAGGCGGCGACAAGTCCGAAGGATATTGTTATCCTGATGGATGGATCTGGTTCAATGTTGGGACAGAGGCTAGATATTGCAAAGCATGTTGTAAACACCATACTCGATACATTGGGTACAAATGACTTTGTGAACATCTTCACCTTTGCTAAGGAAGTGCTCCCAGTTGTCGGATGTTTCGAGGATACACTGATTCAAGTATATATACGAAGAGCCATATGATTTCTGCTTTGATTTAGACTTGTGTTAAATTTACAATTGATTTCTTCTATCCCACCCCCACTCGAAATTCACCCAATCCATGCGGCTTCAAACACGAAACAACCCCACAAAACCCAACTAAATTCGAAATTCATCCAGGCCAATCTGGGCAACATACGTGAACTGAAAGAAGGGATTGAATCGTTTAAACCCACATCGATTGCCAATTATACAGCTGCCCTGACAAGAGCTTTCGATATATTGGAAGAGACGAGGTCCATGAAACGCGGGGCGAATTGCAACCAGGCCATCATGATCATTGGTGACGGGGCGCCCGAGAATAATCGCGAGGTCTTCGAGTTCTACAATTGGCGTGACCCGCCCTATAAGCCGGTGCGCGTGTTCACCTATCTAATTGGCAAAGAGGTGGCGAATTGGGATGATATACGGTGGATGGCATGCGAGAATCAGGGCTATTATGTGCACCTCAGCGATACGGCTGAGGTGCGCGAGATGGTGTTGAATTATATACCAGTTATGGCCAGACCCCTGGTATTGGGTAGGCATGATCATCCGGTGATATGGACACAGGTCTATGCGGACATTGAGGTGGGTAACACATACAACACAAAAAAAAAACCAAAGTTAGTTAGTTAGTTAGTGGGTAAGAAATGCTATTTAAAAGAAGAGAAACAAACCACAAAACACCCCAATCTGCTATAATCTAGGATACCAAGCTCTCCGACTATTTGTGGGAGAACAAACAGTGTGAGGAGCAAAAGGTGGATGTACTGGAATACGGGCAAGTTGGTGAGCGCATGCTGGAGGCCAGCGAGATACAGAGACGTGCGTATCGACGCACCAAGGAGGTGAGTTTTAAAAAACGTATATAATGTGTTTACCAAAAACTGCATGGAACCACAATTTTTCATTCAAAATGAACATACAGACAGCACACAAATGTAAAATCGTGGGTCCACTCAAAAAATTTAGCCTTTAATTCACATGTATGAGCGATACTCATGTTTGTGTTTAAAGAGTCTTTGGTTTAACATTCTGTGCGTCTAAATCCTAACTCTTAAATTGGAACTAGTTCCTTTAGAGTTGCAAAACAACAAATTGTACTGCTTTAAGAATTTGTTACTTTAAATTATATTTAACTCAAATAAAGCGGTTTACAGTTTATATTTGGAACTAGTTCCATTGGAACTAATTTTAAGTTTATTTGATTGTAGGTATTATTTTTAAGTTAGTTTTAGGCAGAGATTAAAACCGTAACCGAAACCGTAACCCTTAACCGCTAAAAAAAATAACCGTTAACCGAAAAAAATTGTTTCTTATAACCGTAACCGTATAACCTTTATTGCCATAACCGGTTATCAGTACCGAAACAGAAACAAATATACGGGTTAATTTCGGTTTTCCTCTACTAAAACTTTCGATAAACGTTAATCAGTGCCGGGCAAATGTAGAGGACAGAAAAGTGTGCTTGTGTGTAGTGAGCAAGAGAGCTCTCTCCAGACTACAGCCGTTTTACATGCAATTCAGTGTTCACCGATTCACACAACCATAAGTTCGGCTCGCGTTTGCATAAAAACATGAGAGACTTCGGCCCCTGGTAGCTATGGCTGGCCTGCTCTGGTCTAATGGAGAGGACAGAGAAATATGCCCTTCTCTCTCTGACACTCAGTTATGCATGCCCGGCTCTGACGTAAATTTATTTGATGTATGCACTGTTGCTGACGGGGACAAAGGAAAAAGAACGAGAAAGAATGAGTGCAGCTAACCAAAATCTTTACTATCCTCATCTTTTCTTTTCTAGCCGATCCAAAAATGTACTACTTCAGCTCAAATTTGGCATCAGCTAACTGTGATTTTTCTAACTTAAGATGTGGGACAATATTAGCGAAATTATTACATTTAAAACACGGGCGGGGATGCAAACCGGTTCTGAACCGAACCGCTTTTTACGCTCGTGAACCGAACCGTAAACCGAACCGGTGTGTTTAAAATAATGCTGAACCGAACCAAAAACCGAAAAATAAAATGGTTCGGTTCGGTTCATTTCAACTAGATATTGAGTTACCAATTGATTTACCGTACTGAGCAAAATCGCAGCACATTATTAGGTCGATTGCAAATGCGTGCCCAACTGGTCACGAAAAATATGGTTAAGATATATTTCGGACCAATCAAACTCTGTATAATCAAACTATAACATACTCTGTACCCCCAAAGTTTGTATATATCTTATCATTTTAAATAAGAAGCCACAATAAGTGGCCAGTGTTACCCATCATAATTGTTTGTCCAATCTTTACCCTTTCTTTGGCAAATCGATAATTAATCTTGATAACTAAATATCTCTAGAAGGTACGAATAATATCGATTGTTAATTGCATCGAAGCGTCAGATGGCGTAAAGCGTTTACCTAAAGATAAAGATATTTTTACATATTGGAATATTTATCAGGAAAATTAATAATTTATCAGTTTTAGCAAAATTCACTTAAACAGAATCCAGATAGGGCACGTCCGTATCTTTTGTGTATTCAATACTGTCTCAGCGCCCATTATTCTGCTCTCTTTGCAACAACAAAATAGTGCTATATGAGCGTGTCTACACACACACATACACGCAAGGTCAAAATGAGCATGTGTGTTATGCCGGCCACTGCAGTAGAACAAGCATTTCCCACGCTGAAACTTGTTTTTTCAGACTTAAGAGGCAATATCGATGAAAATTTACTAGAAGATATATTATTACTGAATCTTAACAAAAATTCTATCATATTGAACTTATTTTAAGATCTTTAAAATCTATATCTGTTTTGAAATCCAGCCAATAAAATGGAAATATCTACACGAATTGACACAGTCTTAAGATATCGCTATGTTATCAAAGCAAATTTTGAGTTTAAATAATCTGACTTCATGTATCAAAAATATATTTCTTTAGTTAGTTAAATGAATATAGTGCAAACCGAACCGAACCGAAACCGCGGTTCAGTAAGCCTTAAAAACCATGCAATGAACCGAACCGGCGGTTCAAAAACTGTGTGAACCACTGAACCGAACCAGGCCTTATTTTCGAGCGGTTTGCATCCCTGTTTATTTTTCAGCGCTTTGTCAAAGTTATATTTTATATTTTACCGTAACCGTAAAAAACCAAAATTTGTTAAACAATTCCAATTATATTATATATTTGGTAAAAAAAATTTATTTGTTTATAATATTTTTATAATTATTTTTTTATATTACCATTATAATTTATTTAAATAAAAATATAGCTGGAACTAGTTCAGAGTAAATAAATGATTCATTTGGCATTGAGTGGGCGTTCTCAAAGAAAAAAATTTAAAATTTTCTTACTTGGATCAAAGAAGTTTCTATGGCAAAGTACGCTAAAAATACCAATTCTTGGATTTCTTACTTGGATCAAGAAGTTTTTAAAAAAAATTTCGTAAGCATTTGAACTGGATTCTTAACTGTCACTAAAGCATTAATGTCTATTTTATTTACTTGATTTTTATATTTTTGTGCGTACTGCCTTTTTTATTTTATCTTAACATTAGTAAGTTAACACTAGTTCCGGTTAAACATTGATTCACGATTCATATGAACTTGTTCTAGTTTATTTTTGTGAGTTTGAAGCTGTCAATACAAGTGCTCAGCTGTAACTAGTTTAATAAATCTTCTCTTTCAACCTCTACTTACTGTACATAGTTCATATTTTGAACTAGTTCCGTAAGAATTTCAAGTTTTTTTTTTTAGTTTTTAAAGCCCTTCGATAACCTAACATTCTACTTACTTCTTCGCAGACCTGGAACCAACCAGTTGACTCGAAAATCTATCAATTTATGACCACCGTATCCATGCCCATCTACGATCGACGCGAGAATGCGGTAAGTAAAGACCACAAATCGACAACACGTGCCCTCTGTGAGACACGCTGCTCTTTACCAATAAAACGCCCAAAAATGAATAGAAAGCACCACAAAATTCTCAGCCCAAAAATTTTAAAACGTTTAACGACGATTCCAACGCGTGTCCTCATCATGCTCCTCCTTTGTCATTATCAAATCTGTATCGAGTTATCCAAAATCTATCTATATACTACTTCAACTATATTAATATTTTATGCGTTATATATATAACACACCCACTTACTACCTACTACTTACTACCTACTACTACTACTACAACAACAACTATCAAACTATACACAACTATACCACAGAATATCACCGAAGAAGTTTTAATAAATGAAGCACTCTGGGAATTGCAAACACGTGAGGTACAAACCAATAATGCCAAATTCTAACAAATTCTACAAAAACAAATTCGAAAAGAAGTATTTTACTGCTCTTAAATGAAAGTTTTCTATATCGCATATATTGTATCTCTACCTATATATCTTATATATATATACATATATAAATACTTAAAAAGTAAACAATTTGTTATACTTTGCGCTACATACATGCATACCTAAATACCATATTTAACCGATATATCTATATATATATATATTCAATAACTATAATAGTAAACATGGTCTAGGACCATGATGTTCTCTTAGCAAAAAAAAAAAAACAAAACAAAACTAGGTTCAAAAATTAACAAATTCAATTCGATTGGTAAAGTATGTAACGATTTCTAGAATTTACTTTTACTTAATTACTATAGCTATGCCTAGTTAATTATCTAAAAACAAAAAATCGTATAATAGAACATTTTATCTAGCATTTTGAGTAGTAGAATTTACACATTTGTTTCAAATTGTACAACAAACAAAAATTGGGTAAAAGTGGCAATTGTCTAGAAAAATGTATTTCCGTACTCCCCCCAAAACTCCCAAATAGAAATTTTGATGTTTAGTAATTGGTATACCAAAAAAAAAAAACTTAGGCTAGTGCTGAGGCCCTATAGAGCACACTTGGAGAACCACAACATTCACTCTTTCGATTAAGTTTTTATACCCTTCATATGAAACAGCAGCCCACAGGACGGTGCCACAATATAAGAATCCTAGACACTCAACTTGTAACGAATAATGAATGCCCTTGCAAATGAGTTGAATTAATTTGAAAAACTTTTAGCTCAGCAAAGTCCAAGGTAAGCCTTAAACTAAACGTTCGGCCAAGCAAATGATTCGATACATTTTGTGACTTCTTTTTGATTCAAATAATACGAAGAAGAAATGGATAAAATATTCCCCCTAAAATTAATTTTTTCATTTTTATAAATAAATTTTTTAAAATTTTATGTGAAAATGGTAACAAAAAAAATAAGCTTTTAAGTTTTGCTGAAAGTCTGTACTCGGGTGTTTTAGGGTCGCTGATCACGAATCCGAAGTCAAATTTGATTTAACTGTACCGTCGAAAAACACGTTTCTCGATAATATCTCGATTACTATTTGACAGATTTTTTTTTATCTTTTTTTTTTTCCCCAGGGACCAAAATATTTGGAAAAAGTTGGTTTGTGGTTTGGGAGAGCGCTGCCACGAAATGGTTTAAAATAGTGTAAATTTGAAATACCGAGACTAAATATGCAGCTATCTGCAGCTAATTTTTGAATATGTTTTGAAAGAATTGTCAAAACAACAATTTCTTATTTGTTTGAGAGTGGGATCTGATGGGAGTTTTGACTCATGGCTTTTTCTAACACGACTTTTCAGAATGTGACCAAGGAAAAACCTCTACTTTTATTAACGAAGCACTATTTTATTCATTGTTAATAATATTTTTGAGCTATATATTTAAATTGTACGTTACTTCCTAGAGTAGAATCCATTTTCAGAATCCATATCGGTTAATTTTTCGCGATTCTATACGCTTCCAAACAGTATGTTATTTTCGATGCATGACGAGTAAACGATGAGGCACGATCTACGCTCACGAACGGAATTCATGCCTGAGCCAGGTGGGGACACTTCCTCCTTATTAACAGTCAGAATACAAACTAGATGTACCACTACAACTATTCCAATCATTAAAAAGTACATAAAAATATATCGACTTTTGGCCAGCTTTTTGGGATTTGGGACCATAGTGTGGCGTCATCTGAGTCTGAATATTGTTCTGCTGTAAACAGAAAGCTTACAAAATTCTTCAAATCCAACAATTTGCAAGAGTAATCCATCTTCGGCTTGGCCGAAGTTACCCCTTCGGGTCCACTGGTTTAAGTTCTTTTAGTTTTTCTTAGAAAATTAATTTATTAAAAATTACCTACCAACTATACAAATTCACAGCTCATTAATCTAACGACCGATATAAATCCGGCTGCGAAAATAAAACTTGAAGTTGTGAGTAAAATTGTTTCTAAATCCAATTCAACAACAACTGCAACCAAAAAAAAAAACAAAAAAAAAACAAACAATATAAAAAAAAGAATTTTATAAAATTAATTGCAAATTTTTGTACGCCGCATGTTTTTGCCTATTTTTTGATTTCAAGCACCCTTCCACCCACCATGTCCATATACTTGTTTATGCTTAACCTGTGTTTTATGTTTTGTTTAACCTTTTGGTTTCATTTTCTTTCTCTCTCTCTCTCTGTGTGTAAGGGTCATAATTCTATTAACTGTCTAAGTATTATCCTTTTTAGCTGCAAATGAAGAACTCTCTTTGTCTCTCTATCTCTCTTGTGAAACACTTACTTTGTACCACAATGTGTGAAGGGTATAAAAACTGTGAAAAATTCTATGAAACAACACCAACAACGCAAACACACACAAAAGCCCTAATCACCCAGGACCCCCACCACACTGTGTAAACAGCTTTTTCACCACTTTTCAGTTCAGATTTCCTTCTAACAAAATACTCTGTAAATTATACTTTCTGTACACTACTTACTTATCCACAAACATCATTTCGGTTTACACTACGCTCTCATACAACGCTCTCTTAGTACAACTCTTCCGCTAGCCAAACAAAATTTTCAACAAATTTGTAATTTTTAAACATCAATCCAAAAGTAGTATATCAAATTCAACGAAATGCTTCTCATATATTTGCCTTAACATTGCATAATCTTTGTTTCTTTGTGAAATGCCTTTAAAGTGTAAGCCGAATCAAAATTTCTTCGACTTTAATTTTTTTTTTTTGTGTGTACTAGCAATGCCATTTATCAAATTCAATTCATTTTCAGTACCAATAAAAATATAACAAGCAAAATTCTCTGTAAAGTCCGACTTGTGTAAATGTTCTTTGCCTTTGCTAAATTTATGAAATGAATTTTTTAAATTTATACCAAATCGTTTTTAATCCATGCTTAGACAAGAATTGCGAACATATTGGGAGTGGCTGGCACGGATGTGCCGATCAGTGAGATTAAAAAGTTGCTATCGCCGTTCATGGTAAGTGAGGTGGGGTGTAAGTGTAAGAGGGAGCTTTAAAAAACAGGGAATTGGTTCATTTTTTTTCAGCTGGGCGTGAATGGCTATGCGTTTATAGTAACCAACAATGGTTATGTACTATTCCATCCAGATTTTCGTCCAATTGTAAGTGCTAAACCCATCAAATAAGTTTTATATGCACTCATTTTTGTTATAGTTCCAAGGTTATATACTAAAGCCGGCCTACAATAGCGTGGACATGATTGAAGTGGAGTTATTGGATGATGATCGAGCCGCCAGAGATTTTAATCCAGTGCTAATAACGGTACTTACTCATACTCATACTCATACTCATACTCATACTCATACTCATACTCCTTCATACTCATACTCATACTCATACTCATACTCATACTCATACTCATACTCATACTCATACTCATACTCATACTCATACTCATACTCATACTCATACTCATACTCATACTCTTTCTTCTTTCTTTCCTTTTTCTTTCCTCACAGATAAGAGATTCCATAATCCAACAATCGACAGGCAGCAAATGGATGTTGGTCAAAAATCATTTCGATGAAATGGTAAGACATTTCCCTCTCATCTCTCATCCTTTAATTATACCATCCTTTTTGACCCAACCACTTAGAAACGTGTGGCTCGCATCAAGCGTCAGTATTTCTGGACTGCCATTAGGAACACCCCATTTACCTTAGTCATTTCCTATCCCGAACAATATGGTGTTAGTCGCATGGACATACGCACCGAACAGGAAATTCATCGTATTAAAATTAAGGGCACAAATATACGCAGCTTCTTTGATGGCAAACGCTGGAAAATACATCCCGATTGGTAAGCCAAATCTTAGTTTCAAAAATTCATGCAAGTTTCTTTTAAATTTTCATTATTTTTTAGGCTATTTTGCAAGCACAGCAACAGGACATTCAGAACGCCCGAAACAGAACTTTTGTTTTTTCTGGAGCGTATGTCTGAGCCTGGCTGGCATTGGCCCGATAGTCGAAGCGCTTTGCCCCCCGAGCATGCGGCCGCCATGTTCTGTAAGTAAAACAACATTCCAACATTGTATACTCTTCGAGTCTCTGCCGCTTTTCCAACTCCGTTATGCATTTTGTGTTTGAAAATGAAACCGAAACCAAAAAAACAAAAACAAATCTCATGCAAATTCACAGCTAACAACTCATCAACTGGCCGCTATCCATCAATCAATGATAAAGAAAACTATTATTGTGAGTAACGAAAGTCTGAAAAGAAAACCTCATCAAAAAAACAAACAAAAATCCACCACAAATAGCACCAAATTAATTTCTGCCATTCCAAGCACTTGCACCAATTGTTAAATGAAACTTGTTGATAATCAAATTGGATATGCCTGATAAATGTAGAATATTCAAAATCAAATATCAGTTTCTCATCAAATTGTACAAGTAATTTGCCCATTATTTTCAAAATAGTTAGCTGAGGAATTTGCACTTTAAAATGTCATGCATGTCACTAAGCTTTTTTGTTTTATTCTGTAAACTATCAAAGAATATTTAACTTTAAGAATTACACTTGGCAGTAAAAAAGTGTGCTATAGGCCAATAAGAAGGAGATCCACTTTAGGGGAGGGGTTCTTTGTAGAGTTGGAGGATACACTGTTTTAGACACTTCTTGGCACGATCCCCACTTTTGATTGCATTTGACTTTCTTTAAGAGTTTTTAAGCTGTTTAAGTAATTAACTTAGAAATGGATCTTTGGTTTTACTCAGAACAAACAAGATTGCTCTACATTTACACTTTGATGTTAGTTGTCGCTTGGAAGATTATTCAACCAGTTTTGGGTACTGTACTTTTCAAATCATTAAGAAGGTAGGAATTATTACGTCAGGGTAAACTCAGCACAGAAACTAAACCGAAAGATTATTGTTCTTACAAAAGTTGGACGTTGTCAATAACATCTTTCGTCGTCAATTCGACTGCCGAAAGCTCTTGCATCAAAATAAGGATGACCTTTTAAAGTAAATCATCACTCCTAGAATCATCACTCTTTCAAAACACTACACTTTTCGTACGGTCATGCAATTGTACAAAGCGAATTTTTGTTTTTCCCCCCGGGGATTTTGTTTTCGCTCTCTTTGAGCATTTGTTTGTATGAGTCAGTTTGCTGGGCAGAATCAGCCGAATGCGTCTTTTGCGCATGTATGTGTGTTGCTCCTGTACCTCAGAAAAACTACAAGTGTGTATGCGCGCTTGGACAACTTTCTGTTTTACGCCCAACAACAACAGAAAAGATACATTATGCTGACACTTGGCTTGATTTGTTCAGTTTCTCAGAGCCGAATGAAATTATTGCCATCAAAGTATTACACTGTGCAACACTAAAAAGTTGATACTGTCGAGACCAAAAAATTCTGAAAGGGTATGATGGTAGTACAAAAACCTTCACTGGGTTTGGCCGGGTTAGCTGCCGATTTCTTTTTATAGCACTTTAAAATTTTTTATCATATGATTGGGTAACTCCATATCTCGTACACTATTTGGAATTTCGCTTTGACGTCTTAAAGGAAGTTGTTGCTCTTGACTTGGTTTACAAAACATTTCTAAGTAACAAGTCAAAAAAGTCACATCCTTAAACCAAAATAGCAAAATGTCGTATAATCATCATGTTTTCTTCTAATTTCGTACTGTTTTTCAACTTTTTCTTGAAAACTGTAACGAATTTGACTAAGCAATGCAGAACGAAAAGGTAGCTTAGACTCAAATAAACAATCGGTTAAAACAAACTATTCATAGTTATAAGTATGTATAATAGACCACTCGAACTCATGATTGGTCCTTCATATAGTTATGGCCTAGTATGAAAACAATGAAAAAAAACAAAAAGATTAAATTTAGGCCAAATCTCGAAAAATAACATTTTTTGGTAGAAATTGGCTGACATTATCAAAATTTTCGATTGTTTCTGAACATTAAATCAATAAAATTCTGAAGAAAAATCAAAACACGCGCTCCGGCGAATAGCACAAAGGCCGCGCCATCACCCAAAACGCCGGTCGCAATCGGGAGACACGCGGACTCTTTTACAAGAAACAGCTCCCCTGAAAGACAGTTTTCTTCACATTAATCGCCCCGAATTGTGACGTTTTCGTCTTTGAAAGCGCCCTTCCTTCTCGCGCAATTCCCAGTATCCTTCCCTTTTCGCGTAACAGTATTTACTTAAATAGAAAAAATGGCATAATTAGCCGGACATGTATAATTTTGTTCCAAAAGTCAAAGTTTGCAATTATAATCTTTATACCTTCCTTTGATAGACCTTGGCCTTTATCTGCAAAGCAACAATTTTATGCGCCAATATTGGAGTCTAAACGAAAACCGAAGCCGAGCCCGCCGAGGCGTTAGGAGGATGAGGACGGCCGGCGAAAACCCCGAACGGCCGCACGGAAGAAAAGCTTTTACCCATATGACTTGTCTAAATTTCTAACGGGTATCAGGAAAAAGTTGAAAAACTGAAAAAGTTGTGAAAAATTGTTTTTTATATTTTTGTAATTTTAAGAACGAAGATGTAATTTTTTGATTTGCTACAAAGAAATGTTTTGTAGGCCAAGCCAAGAGCAACAACTTTGCTGAAGTCATAAAAGCAAAATTCAGAATAGTTTACGAGAAATGGAATCGGTACTCCTACTCTGAAGCTGAAAAGTTCAAAGGGGAATAATTAGAAAACGGCAGCTAATCAGATCAAACCCAGACAGGGTTTTTATACTACCATCACACCCTTTCAGAATTTTTTGGTCTCGACCGTATCAACTTTTTTGAGTTCAAAAATGTGTCACAGTGCTATCGTAAGACAGCTTCATGTGTTTCTCTCATCGAGAAGTATCAAACAGAAAACACGACAAAAACAAAATCAAGTGTCCAAGAGAGTGAGCAAATCGCAGTCATTTCTATCATTTTAAAATGAAATGGTTCAAGTATGCTTTAAAGTGATGCATTTTACACAGTTTGCATCAGAGGTCGCAAAAATCGGTCCACTGTTTGCCTGTGCGTGACCACATCGAACAAAGGTACCGACACAACCTTTAACTACGCTTTCTGCCTCTCTTTGGTTGTGAGAGGAAGGAAACACATTTTTTGGTTATATTTCCTCTCAAATCTGTCTCGGACCATAGCCACTGAACAGTGAGCGAAATTGCAGAACACATTCGGTTGAGGGAAGCCCCAAAGAGTTTAGATTTCGGTTAGTGACGTGAGCAGAGCAAACTGAACATTGGGTTAAGAGTTATTTTAGAGCTAAGGTTTGTTTAGAACCAAGGGTTAAAGAAGTAACGAAATTTTAAACACTTGCTGCAAACCAACCCATAACCAAACCGCACAGAACCAGCTTGACTGTAAGTTATTAGGTCCCTCCAATTAGATCTTGAACTCAATATTCTATATACGAATATACATCGAAACACGACACCTACAACTTCTCTTTCCAATAACTTAACCTAATATAACCTCGAGCCAGCTAAAGCTTGCGAGCTTAAGAACTTTTTATCAAATTTTGGCCATTTTGAACGGCGTACGGAGTCGTATAAGAGATAGGCTTAAAAATCAACATCATTTCATCACATCATTTAATCTCTGCAGGAGTGGGTTTTTAAGAGTGTGTTTTTAACCATTTATTTACATTTGTCTATGCCAGTTTGTGGTATTGATTAGATATACAAAAAAGAAAAGAAAAATTTGGGATTTAATAAAGGTTAGTGTGAACACATCTGTCACAGTTGACAGATCTAAAGCTTTAATCGTTCTTAAAATATGTTTTACTGTAGTTGAAGGATTTACTCAATAAGTTTCAGGGCGTGCCTTAGTAAACTGCAATTGTGTATGCGTTATACGCTTTGCCTGCGATGACAACAAACAACAGAGTTTCCAGCGTCGTTTTATAATAATTTTGCAAACTCAAGTTGAATGTCTTTTTCTATTTTAAACTTTTCTCAGCTTTTTCTATTCAACTTCATTTCAATAACAGCCAAGTTACACTTCATCTTGATTAAATTGCTTCATATTTATTTTCCAGGCGATCGCCAGTTAATGCAAGCCTTAGTTTTTGATGCTCGTGTCACCGAATGGTTCTCCAAAAATACCAGCTTCAATTCCAAAGACGACAAGGGGTAAGTCTTAGGCATAGAGCTGGGCTTGACACATCTCACAGAGTACAGTCAACGCCTAGTTGTGTCCCCACAAAACGGCCTAGCTACTTCTCAATCGACAAAAGGCAGCAGCGGCACATATTTATGTATTAACCATTATCATTTCTGTGTACGCCCTTCTTTTTCTCACTTTTATTTGCCTTTTTTGCACCCAACAAATATAAACTGCAATCTCTGAACTATCCACAAAACATAATGCCTATCATTTTAATAAACTTGTAAAAAATAAAAAAAACTAGCACGAGCGCATCAAGCCCAATAGCCGTTCTAATGGGTTTGCTGCCAAGGTAAACTCATTTAAAATTAGTTCTTGTTAAGTTACCCAACTGAAAGTGGACTCAAGTTTTTTCGCTAATATCGCCAACCATTTGTTTACACTAGAAACGAGTTCAAGCAGCGTTTTGGCGTGACCGTGGCCTTCTTGGCCACGCACAGTGGTCTGACCAGATGGCATGAGTTTCATTCGAATGGGGCGGAAGAGCCGGGAGTAGGGTAAGCTGAATGTAATCTGTACTCGTTGATTTGCTTTACTAAAGACTTTTGCATGTTCCAGGGAGACTTTCAGTCGGCATAATAAAAGAGCCATCGATGAGAATTGGTATAAACGTGCAGTGGATCAGCACTTTATACGCGAGGAGAGTTTCGTCTACTCTGTACCATTCGATGCGGGCGGTAGGTAGCGATTCTAAAGAAGGATTTCTTTTACTAAGCGTTTCGTTCGGTTTTGCAGAAAGCAACGCTGAGATTCTGGTAACCGCCAGTCATGCCATTTTCCATAATGAGGGTGGAAAATCGGCACCTGCAGCTGTGGTGGGCTTTCAGTTTCAGCATTCGGCACTGTACAAACTCTTCCACAACATCACGGGAAATGTAAGTTCTTGGTTCCAAATCAAACATACAACTAAATAAGTCTTCCTTCAATTGTTTCAGGCCTGTGCTGTCGATGACAAAGACTGCTACATTTTGGACAACAATGGCTATGTGATTATCTCCACGCGCCTACACGAAACTGGTCGTTTCTTTGGTGAAGTGAATGGAGCTATAATGATGCGTTTGGTCGAAGAGAAGGTGTACAAACGCGTCACAGTGTACGACTATCAGGCGGTGTGTTTCGAGTCAAGAAATGATAACAATGCCTCCAATATGCTGCTTTCGGTAAGCAACAAATCCTGCTGAAAATTAACTTATAATTCGTCTTCTTTCTTCTCTAGCCCCTTTACCATCTGCTGCGTTTGGGCAAATGGCTGCTGCATACGGCGCTGTGGTATATTGTACAACTAATGCACTGGGCTCCGGGCGTCTCCGCCCACTATGACATGAACAGCGACAATCGCTCCGAACCGTTACCAGAGCCCGATCATAATAGTCAGGTGAAAAACACCGCCTGGCTGCATTACCTGACGATACGTCGCACGCGCCTCAAGTCGTGCGACATGCAGCGCGAGCTGTACACATTGTACAATGAGAAGGATAACGTTGTCTACAATATGACAGCGCACGCATGCGAGCGGCCATTTGTGGTACTGCCCATACCGTTTAGTAATCTCATTCTGCTGGTCATCGATCAGCTGTGCCCCAGGGATGCGGGCCTGGTGCTGACGGTAAATCCGCAGAAGATTAACTACCATTTGGCGGTGAACGAATCGCTGGCTTGCTTTAAGCAGGCAAGAGAGTTTAACCGTGTGCGTCCCCAGAGCTGCATCAATCGGCATGCGAATGTAAGTAGAAGAGGCAAAAATTTTTTTTATTACAATAAAAACTCTTAAGAATTAGTGTGACCTGATCAATGGTGCCCAAAGCCACATTATTAAGCTTTACACTTGTGTGTGTAGCAGCGAAACGCGAAGTAAACGTCATGATGTCAAACATGAGCAAAAAGCAAACAAACAAATGCCTCGTGAGAGAAGAAAAAGCCGAATGCACACAGCCCCGTGCTATTTATAGAACAGAGGCGGCCTTCAACAGCTCATATAAGCCGAAGTCTGTCGTGTTTTTATGCAAACGCGAGCCGAAGAAGGTGTGAATCGGCGAACACTGCATTGCAGGTAAAACGTCTGTTGTCTGAAGAGAGCTCTCTTGTCCTCTCCATTTGGCCGCCTCTGTTATAGACAGTGATGCCAATATTTTTCCGAGTAAAAAGGACAGATTGAGAAAAAAATATCAGGAAGAAAAGGATGAAAAACTTAAAAAAAAAGGCTGAAAAAAAGAACAAAAAGTTTTATTTATATTTATTTATTTATCTAATAATTTTAAGGCATCTTTAAAGACTTCTAAATCGGCCAGTTTTCTGTCCTAGCATAGCATTTAACGTCTCTACATGTAGCCGATTTCTAGTTTTGGTTTTAACCAAATTTGCTTGGCTAAATACCCTCTCCACTTCCGCATTCGATCATGGTAACGAAAGCTGAATCCGTGAACGGTAGATCTTTCTTTTGAAGTTTTAAAATCATCTTCAAGAACATCACCTTGAATGTCGGATGGGAATTTTTTTTATTTGAGACAGTTAATGCTCAGAATCAAATCACCAAGTAATTTGGTTGGGTCTTTGCTTGTCCGGAAGAATCGGTTTACAAAACATTACGACGTCAATATATTTGCGTACTTTTCCGTCAACGCTGCAGATTAAAAATGCAATTCCCATCTGGTTTAAAACTAATTTTATTTCCTCTATTAAAACATGATTAGTTTTGTATTTGATCCACTTTCGAGTTTATACTGCTATACGCCTTTTGCTGTTGCTACTTCCGACTCATCGCGACAGATCGAGTTTTTAAAATCTGGCTGCTGTAGCCAGAATTTTTGTTTGTAAACGTCTTTAGGCATTTTTAATCAACGAGTGATTTCTGAAAATTACGCTTCGATAGGCTAACGATTAGACACAATATCGTTTGAAGTTTGCATAAACGAGATGCCACATAGTTTGTAAAAAGTCAATTTGAAATTATATAAAATAAATTTTTTTACATTCAACCAATTTTGTATAAAGATATAAAAGCCGAGTTTCCATAAGGGAACTAAAAAAGGATATAACTCCGGATAGGGGAGGTTTGACATTTTTTCCGGCTGAAGCAGTTAAAAACAGGATAGATCTATCCGGAAAAGGCCAAATTGGCAACACTGGTTATAGAACACACGTATTCTCTCTCTCTATGAGTGTGTCGGCTGCGACACCGGCAGAATTATAAGTTCCTATCCCACTGGATAGGCTTTTTGCATTTTGGGCACCACTGATCTATATGATATGTTTAAAATTATTCAGCTCAGATCAGCTCAACGAAGCAACTAGATCAATCATGCTCAACTCAAATAGCTCATAAGGTTTGTACACATAGGAAAATAACCTGTTCACAATATGAGTTGCCTTCAACTTGAAATAAGAACAAGATGGTGTCAAAATTCTTGAGAACAAACGTTCCAAATGTTCCAGGAATGAGAAAAGTTATTCTCAATTGGATAATATTTGCTTTAGACAACAACAAACCCTTACTCGCTCTCTCTCTCTCTCTCTCTTTCTCGCTCTCTCTCTCTTGTATATCCCTCTGTTGAAATCCGGGTTTGATGTTGTCTAAAGCAAATATAATATTATCCAATTGAGAATAAATTTTCTCATCCCTGGAACATTTGGAACGTTTGTTCTCAAGAATTTTGACTCCATCTTGTTCTTATTTTAAGTTGAATTCCCAGCCATGCCCGCAAAATTTTTTGTGTTTTTCTGAATGACTTAAATGAAACGAGTCAGGTGGAGTGGTTCGTTAAAGCGATGTTTCTAATTCCTACGGAATATATGGGTGTAGGAAGAAGCAGGAGCCTTGCCTCCCTTCACTTCCATCCAAAAGAGGTGTGTCCCCCTTCCCTATTTCACCCAAATGTGAGACATCCGCTCACACCTGTTCCAAAATCAATCAAATTTTTTTCCCAGTTTAATTTAAAATTTTCTTGAAAACGAAACAATATTAACTCAAATCAAGTTCTCAAAAATGGAACCATATCAACTCAATTACTAACATTTACACATGAAAAACTGTTTATGTACTGTTTTTGTACCGTTTGTGCTCGCTTTAGTATCTCTTCCCCTACTTACCCGACATACCACCACCGATAGAATAAATATTAATAACTTTTATTTAAATGGTCCAAGGACCGCGAAATTTTTAAATTTTTCATAAAAGTTTACAAAATTAAGAAGATTGGATAAATATCGATTGGGGAGTCAAATGGTCCAAAAGAAAATAGCTGAAATTCACATAATTTTGCGAGTTTTAGTTTAGATTATCGTAAAGATTTAATAGTTAGCAATTGTCGACGGGTAAATGGGTATATAGGCGGACTGTATTTAGCTTGAACTTGTCATAAAGTCAGGTACACTTTGAATTTTTTGAAACAATTTCTTAAAATATTCGATTGTATAAATCTCATAAAAATAATAACAAATCGTTAATATAAATTAAAATGTCAAAACGGGGTCATAAGTATTTTCACTAGATTTCAAAATTAATTTATTCTCAGCGCAGGACCTCTTATTCTTCTTCTTGATTGGCCATCACAACCGTTTGACGGTCGCGGCCGCTGTAACTAATGCCCGACAGTCGCTTCTGCTCCGTGCGAGCTGGCACCAGTTTTTCACACCAAGCTTGGAAATGTCTTTCCGCACCTGGTCGTCCCACCTTGAGCGCAGGACCTCAAATGCTAAAAATATAAAATCTAGCTTTAGAAATTCCATACCTCTAATGGATTAACTGTAAAATGGACATAAAAATGAAAAAAATGTCTTATTTGAGCATTTTCCAAGGACCCTATATCCTTCAGAAATAAATTACTTTGTATGTTATGTATGGAATGTAAAGACCTCATCTCTTTACAATTTAATGAATTTGAATATAATTTTCGAAACACATAAAAGCAGCAATTGTTACGCCTAGCCCGCAGGGGCCGAACACATTTTGATATTCACACCGACACGAGCCGAGCGCAGGCCGAGGCTTGTGCCAAGAGAGCAAACAGCTTTTCAGTCGCTAGCCAACGGTCCATAAAGCAGGTCAGAGCTGCTCTGGGACGACTTATTTTCAAACACTCCAATACACTCTCACATTTTGGCCTCGCTCTTCTTGACAAACCCTGCTTGAAGGCCTTTTCAAGTATTATTTCACATTTTTCCACCTTTGGCATTACATATTTTTATTGACGTATCTCATTTCTCTTTCTATTTCTCCAGGAGAGCAGCATCAAACTGTGCGGCAAGGCTTGCTCCATCTATGCGAATCTCACACTATTGCTGCTCTGTCATATTTTAAGTCGTTGGCTTTAACGTTTAGCTTAAATTTACTAACTAGGCAATATGTTTTTTGTATTATAAAAGCGATAACAGTTTTTTACTTCTAAATGCTTGAGCGCAGTTCAATTTTTTCCACAAACCGAGAGAAACTTTTCCAAATTAGTTTTTAAGTAGCTAAAAAGAAACCAACTAGTTTTGAATGTTGCAAATAACAGTGTGTGTTCAGACCTTCCAATAGACAAAATACAACTTAATTAACCACAAGTTCCAACAAACGAGCCTTAAGTTATTGGGCCAAGCGCCTTTAATTAGACACACACTGTTATAACTACTGCCCAGGTGTGAGTGTAAATGTTAGCCCGTGTGCGTGTGCGTGTGTGTGTGTGAATGAGAAACTAATTTAAGCTGGCCACATTTGTAAGTAACACTTAGCTAAAAGTTAAAGGATCGCGGGACAAGCCTACTCAATAAAGGACCCATTTAATTATATAACGAACCACATGATTTACATTTAAGTAGCTTTTGTATATTTGCTTAGCTTAGCCCCAAACCAAAATCAACAGAGGCCCCATTTTTATAACGATTCGTTAAAGTATATAGAAGATGGAAACCTCAGCGCATTGTTTTTATATATAATTCTAGCATTAGCATAAAGCTGATCGAAGATGATATCTAGCTTAACCCACAAGTACCTATATAAACATTTTTTATTACTAAAACTAACTTGAAAACGAGCCACAGAACTGAGCCGCAGATGAAACCGGAAATACCCCGCACTTTCCTCCAACTACACAGCTTTAGCCATTTCGTAGTGTAAAGGGTTAAACGTTAACGTGTGCCATTCAAACTGCCTAGAATTTGTTATTCAAAAACTATTTACTATATTTAGATCAATTTCCCCCCCTTTAGACAAAATTGAAACACACTTAAATCTGTTACTTCATTTTCATTTATGTATTTAGAAAACCTTTCCGCAACTCCATTTTAAAGTCTCAAGCAAACTAAACAAATTTTCCACAACACTCGCTAAAAAATACATTTAAAACCAAAGAAAACAGAAAATTATATTTAACAAGACATACCTACATTAAAATATTATTAATAAAACAACAACAACAATTTGTCTAATGTGCTAAAAAGAAAAGAAACGATAATAAACAAAAAATACATTTCAAAATGCAAGTGTTTTTGTGTATTCGATTGAACAAACCCAACAGAATCTCTGGGTGTAGAGCAGAGTTCGCTACAAGAGCCCTCTGCGGCAGCGACGTCGACACACTGACAGTATACGGCTCTCTATTGCATCAACAAACCAGTGCTAAATGAGCTAAACACAGCACGCAACGCCAAAACAAGCATGTGTGTTTTGACGACCCCTGCTCTAGAGGCAACCAAAATTAGGAGGAAGAAAAAGAGGTTTGTTTCAAAGCTGGGAAAATAAAATATTACTCGCATTTGCCTCTTTGTTTTGTTACATGTCGATAACTGAGCTGCTGAACTCTTTTAAAATGAAAAAAAAACGCCACAACATGCTAAAGTGTGCTTTTTGAGCAACATTCTTTTTGGCAACACTATTTTTGATATTTTTGATCACACTGTTCGACACAAAAGACATGACAATCTAGTAGGCCTGCATTTCCCCATGAAATTCTATGAATTTGACAACCTATTCAAATTTAAAACCTAACAAAAAGTAGGACTACTAGACGTCATGTCTCATGTGTCGAACAGTGTGAAGGAAGCCTTACTGTCAAACATGTTCAGTTTGGTCTATAATTTAAACATGAATCGACTTATCAAAATGCATGCTCATGGTTAAGAAAGTGCATCGCGCACTTGTTCCATTTGATGATCAATTTGGGCAACCTTCTGAGGCGGCTATTCAGAATCTTGTGACTTAATTTTGTACCTAATTTACATTACGTAGAGTGCGGACAGAAGAAAACATCGCAGCTGCATCTGCAGTGAATTATTGATTCGGCGCCGTTCGCAGCGATTGAGCCTCAGTTACTTCATTTTGGAGGCTTTGGGTATAAAACTTTTTTTTTTGTTGAAGATCCACTTTTTTATCGGAAAATTGTGTTCAGCGATGAAACTAATTTATGGTTGAATGGATTTGGTGTGAAGAGCAGCCAGAAGCTAGGGTTTTATCCATATATCGATATTTTGGTTGGACTATAAGTGCTATTCCGATATGATATTTTATGTACCGATATAGGCGATTATCGTTATTTTTATAAACAATATATCAGAAAAAATTACTAAAATAGCAAATTTCCATAACAAGATTGTCGATTTTGTTCACCACAAAGCGTAATAGAAAAAACGAAATCTTCGGAAAATTTCGTCCAGAAACCATGGGTCTAAAATGAATTCCACCATTCAACTTGATTCAGGTACGGTATTTCGCCATAGATACGTTATTTCTTCGTAGAAGTGCGATTTCTAAGTAAAATAAATAAAAATTGTTTTTTTTTTTCAGTCCTGTTCAAAAAGACAAAATCCTTAAATATCTTTAATATTTGAGATCGCTTTGCATCGGCTAAGGAATTGATTTTGGATCCATGGGTTCTTCGTGAAATTTTCTTAGAATTTTCAGTAGATTTCGTTTTTGCTACGCTCAGCGAAATTCAATTAAAGGCAGGTCTGTTTAGTCACCTTAAAATGTATTGGTACCAGAAGGCATCTTCCAATCTTATTCTCCCCCTATTACATTGGTCTCTCTATTTCTATTTTTAGCTTTAAGAGAGTTTGTGAACGTTTTGAAGCGAAATTCTATTAAAAGCAGAGTGTTTCAGGTCCTCTAGAAAGAAGAAGGTGCAAAATTTTCTTAATTTGATAGTTTGATTGTGTATACGTGTTTAATTTAAACAGAAACAAATTATATCCTATTGAAAATTTCCCTCAATATTGATATGGGAAAGGGAAAAACATTATCATCTGGAGAAATTCCAAATTCCTTGCTTACAAGGATACTGGCATGTCTAATAGGCAAATTACCATTAAATTGAAAAGATCTCCATCTGCAGTGGATAATGTAATCAAATTAAAGCAGAAACATTTATAATACAAATCAATCATATATTTCAAGAGATTTCTTCTCGTGTAAAATCCGCTACAATTCGGGCTGGCTTAAAAAAACTAACTAAGCGTCGTGTACAACAAATTTTATCTGGAAGTATTAGCCCATTACTGGAAGAAAATTAAGTCTAAACCAGCTTTAAAGGAATCGCATAAAGTTGCAAGATTGGAGTTAGCCGAAAAACACATGTCATGGACCGATCAATGGAAAAAGGTAATATTTTCAGACGAGAAAAATTCAACCTTGACGGTCCAGATGGTTTTAATTATTACTGGCACGATTTGAAGAAGCCCGAATTCTTTTCTACTAAGCGGAACTTTGGAGGAGGTTCGTTAATGATATGGGCTGGTTTTAGTTACTATGGAAGGACCCCCATATGTAAAGTGAATGGGCGTATGAACTCGGAAAAGTATATAACCAACCTACTTCAGACACCATTTTTCAGCAGGATAACGCTGCCATACATGTATCACGACTCAGCGTTAATTGGTTTCAGGAGAAGCAGATCGATGTTATGAAGTGGCCAGCACGTTCCCCAGATCTAAATTCTATAGAGAACATGTGGGGTAACTTGGCTCGACGTGTATATGCTGGTCATCGCAAATTCGTCAATGAATGGGCCAAAATTCCTACTTCAGAGTTTTAAAAGGTCATAGACTCAATCCCAAAACGAATTTTTGAAGTGATTTCAAAATCTGGAAGCTGGACTCACAATACAATAATACAGACAATAATATGTTTATTTTTTTTTGCCATATAATTTAAATACATGCCTTTAATTGAATTTCGCTGTATAAAAATGAATTTTTTGAAAATAATTTGTTTGTTAATCTAACTCCTGTTGTTTTGAAGTATTAAGACATTTGTTGAACTAATATCGTCATTCACTATATTATTTAATAAAAATTTGATTCATTTCTCATCTAATTTTCCATAAAACCTACAATATCCATGTGCCTTTAATTTAATTTCGCTGAGCTTATACCTTTGCCTTAAAATTAATTTATTTGATTTTTTTCCATCCCGCCTATACAAATCGAACCCAAAAACTATAATCTGGTTTCAGAAAATTAAGTCATTTAAATTCTTAAAGTTATTCCATTAGAAAGATAAGATATTACGGCCACTAGAAATGTTCCATAAAAATTTTTCAGTTTTCTTAAGCCTTAGAAAATAACGATATATCGATGTTTTCTGACCCGATATATCAAACATCGATATGGAAAAATTTGATTTTTGTTATTATCGATATTGATATTTTGAGAAATATCGACAACCTTACCAGAAGCATTACAAGATCTGATAATGCATCCCGAAAAAGGCACTGTTTGCTGTTGATTATGGGCCGGTGGCATCATTGGACCGTTTTTTTTTTAAAGATGACAAAGACAGGAACGTTACTGTGAATGAAAAGCGCTATTGTGCGATGATTACAACCTTTTTTGTCCCAAAGTAGAAGATCTGGACTTGGCTGACATGTGGTTTCAACAAGACGGTGCCACATGCCACAAAGCACGCGAAACAATGGCCCAATTGAGAGGCGACTTCAATAAACAGTTTATTTTTCTCGTTTTGTGACGGTCAATTGGCTTCCTAGTTAGTGCGTATACGTCTTTACAGTATTTTTTGGGGCTTGTTAGGCTCATTAATAGCGACAAGAAGTTGATTAGGAGCAATGAAGATTTTTTGTAAATACCGGTCGATATGTTAAGAGTATAACAATTGACCCAGTGTATAAACCGTTGGAGGCTCGGCCACGGTCTACTTTTAAAAAAATTCCGGTGTGTACTTATTAATATGATCAGGTGTGTAGATCGTGTGATATAACGAATTTAGACTATTTTTTGAGGGGCTATGTTAAGGCTCATGTCTATACCGACAAGCCCTCAACAGTTAACGCACTAGAAGCCAATATTAAAGAATTTATTCGTAGCATAAAGGCCGATATGTTGGAGAGAGTATGCCAAAATCAACATATACATGAAATCATCTTTAAAGATTAAATTATATAGATCGTTCTAACGACTCAAATAAAGATTTTATACATTTTTCTGACTTTTATGTATTTATTTGTTTTAATCAAATCCGAAAGCTGCTAGAAAACTCACCCTTTACAAAGGTCTACTGTGGGTTTTCCATTTCCCATCCAAGATTCAACAAAAGCCAAAACTCTTCTTAGTTAAATTGCTCGGTTATGCTTAACAAAGTTTATTTTAACATAATTTATATTATTTTACACAACTTTTGTTTTCGTATTACAAAAAATGCCTTAAATCTATAATTAAAAGCTAATTTAGCTACACGACGAAGTTAAGAACTCGTTTCTTCAGCTATTTCAGTTAAAATATGAATTGAAATGGTTTACAGTTAGATGTGTATGTCTATATATCGGTGACTTTTACATAATAGGGTCAATATGTAAGTATGCGGCATGATAACAAAATGGTTGAACGTATTTTACAAGACAAATGTGTAAGAAATAAAAAAAAACAAACTCGAATGAAAAGTAAAGTCTCTTTCCGTATTAAAAATCTCAATTCATAATCAAACAATAAACGTCCGAAAGATTGCCATGCTCTAAGTTGAATAGTCCACAACTCCTGAGCCGTTCTGTTGCATGCGAACGGAGCGACGTCGGGTGAGAATACGTGCAGCTGGTGGATTTACCAGAGTGGGGGCCTCAATTGATTCTGTGGTGGGTTGTGCTGGTTCCACAATGAGCGCCGCTGCGGTGGACTCCTCGGTGGCCATGCCCGCCACCGCATTGTCTAGAATCAGTGGTGTGGCTTGCAGCTGCTGTTGCTGTTGCAGTTGTTGCTGCTCTTCCTCAAGTTGTGAGCTCCGTCTTGTGGTTAAACCACGCAATTTGGACTTTTTAGGCGGCAATGTTCTGGGTGCACACACTTCGCGAATGGGTAAAGGCGGCTCCTCTACTTTAAATGTTTGGGCAGGAGGTGTCGTCTCCTCTTCGTAGTTTCGTTTGCGTGCCAGTCGTGCTGCATTGCCATTGCTATTGCTTTCGGGGTCGGATATTGGCTGTTCTTTGTTGTTGCAAGTAGAACCATTTAAGTAATCGGTTTGGGGATTTGTGACTGACGTCGTTTCCTCGTTAATGGTGTCCAATTTGTGGATGAGTGGGGGTGGCATTTTGTTGTTGGAACTACCATTTGTGGTTGCTACCGGTTGTGGTTGCTCCTCCTTCGTCGAGCTTGTCTGTTTCAGTAGCACATTCTCCTTCTCCAGTATTTGTATGCGATCTCGTGTGGTTTTCAGTTCTTGTTGCAAAAATAATATTGTACTCTGCATGCCCTCTCAAAATCGAAAATTTGAAATGTATGGAAAATGAGGGGGATGAGTTTCGAATTTAATCTCAAAAAATTCAAAAAAAAATTTTATTTGTTAATTCTTTTTACATCCTTTTAGGGAATATCATAGCAACATTTTAAATATAAATGTGTCTTATTTTGAGCGTAAACTTGGAAAGAATTATATCAAAGGGTAAATTTTTCCAAATTTTTTTTGAATTTTTTTTTCGAAGAATTTTAATATATATGAGATTCTGATTTTTCCTTTTGACAAGGCGGCAAAACTATCGTTTTGGTCCCAATTGATATAATAAAAAGTTTGGCTGCGGTTGGACTACATTTTAGTGGACGCGGTCTCGCCCCAAAAACCAAAACTTTTAAATATACTGCCAGTATATGGGATAAGATTCGGATTAAATCTCTAAAATTAAAAAAAAATTTAAGTGGTTTTTCTCTTTAAATGCTTTAAGGGAATACCATTGCAACATTTTACATATTTTTGTTGGATATTTCGAGCGTAGACTTGGTCAGAATCATATCAAATCGGCGAATTTTTAAAAAAAATTATTTTTTTTTGTGATGAGTTTTGAATTTAATCTCTAAAAATTTTAAATTTTTTGTTTAAGTGTTAATTCTTTTTAAATCCTTGAAGGGGAATACCATAGAAACATTTTACATATTTTTGTTGGATATTTCGGGCGTAAGCTTGGTCAGCTTGTCTTTGCAAGCGCGTAGTTCTAGTTGTATTCGTCGCATCGGTTCACGCTAGAGCTTTTTGGAAAGCTCTTTTCACGCGCTAACACGTGTTTGATTTATTGTTGTTTGTTTTAGTCGTTCGTGAGTTATAGCGTCGCAAACATGGAGCAAAATAAAGAGAAAATACGGCATATTTTACAGTACTACTACGATAAAGGCAAAAATGCATCTCATGCTGCCAATAAAATTTGTGCAGTTTATGGACCCGATACAGTTTCCATTTCCCCCCACAACGATGGTTTCAACGTTTTCGTTCTGGTGCAGAGGTGATCGAAGATGCGCCACGGTCCGGAAGCCCGCCGTCGTCAAAAATTGCGGATAAAAATCGGCTGAATTGATCGAAAGAGACCGGCATAGTAGCAGCCGTAGCATCGGCACCAAAGTGGGGGAGAAAAAAAAATGATGGGTTAAAAAATTTTTGTTAATTTTATAAATAGTTTTAGGTGGTTGTGATGGGTACTTAAGTGAAGAAGGTGTGGTTGAAATATAAGTGGATTTGCGGGAGTTTCTGTGTGTTGGTGGGTTGGTGTATAAAGCTTTTTTAAAATATAATTATATATATGATCTTCGCGAGTTTTTAAAGTAATTTTTTATAGGAAATTTTGGTGATGTGCAGAATGGGGATTGGGAGTTCTTTTGATTACCGTATATTGATTTTGCGCAAGTATTATTTTTTTATTGTAAAGTTGGTAGTTTGAAGTTGTTATAAATTTTGTGAAAATTGTTTTAGGTTTTTCATAGGGAAGAGTTTATAGAGTATTAATTGGAATTTTTGGGATTTTTTTGAACAAATAAATATTTTTTATTTTTTACCGGGCTGCAAACCGGTCCTGAACCGAACCCCTAAGAACCGGTTCGGTTCGGGTTTTTTGGGTCCGAAGAACCGGACCATGAACCGAACCCCTAATATTTTTGACTCCTCGAACCTGAACCCGAACCGGACCGCTTTTTCAAAAAATTAGGTTCGGTTCAACATATTCAGGCATGTTCTCAATTCCACTACTTTTTGAAAAGTAAATCGAAAATCCGCTTCGGTTTTGTTTTTGTGTTCTGAATTTCGAATGAAATGGCTCACCTTTTACTTTTTGTATTCTACTGGAACAAGCGAAAATTGCACTAGATACACAAGAGAGAAACCAGAATTCCAATCGAATCGATCGAAAATGGAACAGTCGGAAATGAGAGAGGCTGACTTTTAGGTTTCACTATTCGGTTTTGTTTGCACAGCCAAAATCTGGACACATTAAACAAAAAAGTCTTTATAAATCAATTAAAGACTAGCCAATTAAAATTCACTAACAATTTCTAAATTGATCACAAAATTAAAAAAAATTTACTTTATGTACATCCAGCAACTGTAAGAGTGCGTAATTTGGCACTTACTTTTCAATCCACCGACTAACAAGCATTACTTTTCAAAACGAAAAACTTGTTCGTTTTGGTGTTGCGAGAACTTGAATCAATTCCACTTTCGAAAGGTTGCCGTGGAAGTGGAATTGAGAACATGTCTGATTATGTAGTTCTTCCAACGACACTTACAGGGAAATATAGAAATTGCTTGTAATCTGACTGCTCTCATTCAATAAGCTTTCCAATCCTGCGACATTTCTCTAGGTCAGATTTATACTATCAACGTCGATAATTATGCGAATATGGATCGAGCAGGATAACTTTTGAATGACAACTGCAGAGCAGAACAGGAATGCAACTATAAAGACTGTAATGCTGATAAAGGTTGCTCATGTGCATCAAAAGTATTTCTTGATTTGGACTATGACCAAGTTACCTCAATAGATTTCTTGCTTGTTGTGCTGCACAAACTCTAAATTTAGTAATTAACGAATTTTTTTAGGGAAAGTTTGACATTAGAATACTATAGAGTTCCCATACTTTTCCGTACTCACACTATATGAAATCTTTTGCTTATAAAAGAATTACAAAAAAAACTATTGCTTGATTGTGAGACGCAATGGAACTTAACCTACAAAATGTGCTAACGTTTACTAACAATTAATAATTTATGTATTCAGAGTTCTTTAAAGAAGCTCCGCCTAAAATCTTTTGAATTAAAAATTGCAGGATTCTCAATTACTACTAAGTGATTTCCGCTGAATTCCGCTGGCTTTTCCTTTCAAGCAACTTTTCTGAAATATTTTGTTTATTACTATAAACTTTCGATAAACGTTCTTTTATTATAAGCTCAGTGCCAATATTGGCTGATGCGCTCTTACACCCGAGTTTTTTTTTAACTTTGTTAACTTCTGCTGAAGCTCCAAAAATAATTTCTTAATAAGAGTTTTCAAAATTCAATTTTAAATGAATAAACTTTTGATTGCAAAGAAGAGAAGTTTATGAAAGCCATAGAAAGCAATGAACAAATATCAAATATAAAATCTGTAAATGATGTTAGAGATTCCTTTGACAACTGACCAAGAGAACATACATCGACAAATCTTTTAAAATTTTGGTAAGGTCAAAAAAACGAATACTTAAAACAAATTGCCTTAACTATACTTGATGTTTCAGCAACTCAGGTATCAGTTGAACGAGCCTTTCTAACATATAAGTATGATCATCCTGATCTAAGAGCTAGTAAAGCTAGTTAAACAGCTCACAGCTTAACAAATAAGTATTTATAAACCGAAACTATTCCTATGTTCAAGCGAACCGGGGTTCGAACCAAAACCTTGGGTTCAGGAGTTCCAAGAACCGGTCCGCGAACCGAACCTTAAGTTTTACAACGGGTTCGAACCCCGGACCGAACCTTCTGCAAAATTTTAGAGGTTTGCAGCCTTACTCACCCTCTTATTTTTTTAATAAAAAAATTTAAAAAAGAATTTTTTTTTATATTTTTTTTTATTTTTTGACTCTCCTGAAACTCTTTTGCATGGCCAATTCAGTCTCTAGCTTGGCCAGACGTCCATTCGATGTCATTTTGCCCAATTCCTCATTCTCCTGATACAACAGACGACACTTGGCCATTAGACGTTTGCCCGTATTCGAATCGGGTGTAAATTTCCAAGCCGATAGCTCATTTTGCGTCTCCTCCAGCTTGGCCTTGGTGGCTTTCAGCTCCTTCTTGAGACGTTCGAAAAGCAAATTGACTGCAGGATCCAGTAGAGCGGTGCGTAGAGCCAAAGCAGTGGGCGCTTGTTGGGCCTTGTATTCAGCAATTTGGCTCTGCAGAATGTGGAAAAAGAGTTATGGAGTTGTGTTTTATGAAGGTGTCTTAGGTTACCTACCACATAATCTTGAAATTCCTGCTCCTTGTTGGCCAAACGCCGCATAAGTATCTTTTCGCGTCGCTGGGCATCGGCACATTGCTGACCCAGACGGGTTTGCTCCAATTTAAGGGATTCGATTTCATCTGTAGGTAAGGGGCAAAAAACAAAGAATTTTTGTTAGTTTAAAAATCTCTGAAATATTGCATTCTTTTCATAAAAAAAGCAGCTTCAATCACATTAATTTACAAGTTCTTAGGGCAATTTAAGTATTTATTTATTTTTTTTTTTATGTTTTCAAAGTGGAACTTAATACGAAATCATACCAATGCGTTGCAATCATTCGTGTAAGTTCGTGACATTCGTGACATTCGTGACATGGTTGGTCTTGGTTGTTGTTGTTGTGGGTTGGCTCCTTTCTTGCTGACGTCACGAAACGAACTTGCTCTCGCGTTTTGCTTTTGCTTTGCACTTGAACACCTTAACTTTCTTCTTCTTATTTTCTTGCCTTTTATTTCTATATATATATATATGCATAAACACTGTGTAGTAGATGGGAAAACAAACGGTTTGAAATTTGGTGGCAAAAACAGAAAATATTTTTTTTTGAAAAACACTGGCAAAAAACTCGCACTTTTTGCTTGGGGAAAGCTTTTGATTTGGTTGTGGGGGAGGAGGGGGGCCAGAGAAAGCTTTCATTCAAACTTTTATTTAACTTGCGGCATTTTCGAACACTCTCAAAAAAGTTCATTGACTTTCATTTTTCTCGCGTTGTTGTTGTTGTTGCTGTTGTAGAAACCGTTACATTTTTTTTGTATGTGAAAGTGTGTGTGTGTGTGGCCTAGATTTATTTAAATTGATAAGCAAATTTATTTTAAATTATTTGTGTTTTTTTTAATAATAATTTATGCTTATTTATGCGCACACACAGTCACACATTTATTCTTTTATTTTTTAGTTCATTTTAGCACTGGGTAAAGTTTTTTTCAAAAAATTTTTCACTTTTTTTGAGTAGGCACAGAAATTTGATTATTTATTATTATTTATTTATAAATTTTATCACTTTTTTTTGTTTAGTTATTTAACTTTTTGTTATTTATTTGTTGACGTCGACATAACAATAGCGAGAGAGAAAGAGAGACAGGGGCGAGTGTGTGTGTTTGTGTGTGGGAGAGTAAGTGAGTATGTGTGTGTGTGTTGGAGAGAGGGGCAGAGAGAGACACGTTGGCTCTTTGGGCACGTAGGCAAACAAAAGGTGGTCAAAAATATAACGAAAACTGTACACAAGATACGGAGAGAAGATAAATATTCTCAGATTTTGTTTAGGCACTTAAAATCACTTTTTATTCAAGTTCTTTGCTTTTTTACACTTTTCATTTAAATCTAAAACGCCTTAGAAAGTCTTCGAAAGAGTGTTCGCTTTTTGTTTAAAGTGTTTTTCAATTAATAATATCGTCTTTTTTTGCACACAAAAACCCCAAACTGTAAGCAAAAAATATCTTAGAGTACAAAAAAAAAAGATCAACTAAATTATACAATTTACACAAATAAATATACACTTGTTTTGGTTTTTGGGTATTTTGTTGTTGTTTTGATTTCTTGTAATAATACCTTCGAGCAAACGTTGACGCTGTTGTTGTTGTTGTTGTTGTTGTTGTTGATGCGACTCCTCGCAAGCCGAAGGTGTGGGCGATGCTGGGCCAGAAGGGAGAGCACTCCCGCCACCGCCCACTAAATTTTGTTCATATTTTGTTGTTGTTGACATTTTGTCGTAACTGTTCATCAAGGGTCTCTGATCTTCCATAGTCATTGCAGCGACACTCATAACGTCTTGTAGTTGTTGTTGTTGTTCTTGTGGTTTGGTCCTTTTTACATTTAAACGCTCTCACACACACGACGGCGCTCGCAATGCTCACCAATACTTAGACAGGGGCTCACAAAAGCAGCAAATGGCGACGCGTAATATAAAAAGCAAATTTTCACGTACTTTCGCTGGTTTTTTGTAATATTTCACGTTACGCTATTGATTACTGACTTGGTAGTTCATTTATTAACACTTTTTCTATAATTTTATACGGATTTTAAGCACTTTTTAATGGGAGATTTTCACAGAAAAAATTTTCACTCGACCGAGAGCTGCCAACTGTTGTGCAGAAACAAATATGGCGGACGCAGCATAAGAATGTGCTGTAAAACGCGATAGCTTGGGAGTTAACAGACTGTAAAAGAGAGTGGACAGGTCTGATGGTCAGCTAAGCAGTGGCGGGATTTTTAAATTTTGATTAAGAAAATTTGTATTTTTGTATAAATTGATTGAGGGATTTGTTCAGAATTTAAGAATTTTTGAATATTTAAATATAAATCTAAGTACGAGAATCTGTTAGAATTTAAGAATCTTTGTGAATATTCTGATTTAGATTGGCTACAGAATGTTGACGCGATATTTTTTTGAATACTTTTTGTGGTTTTTTGAACAAAAGGGAAGCTGGTTTTCCTAAGTGGCATCAGAAATACTAGTAATATCAAAGAGAATGCCCTTCAGACCTTTTTGGAAAAAATTTATGTAAATGTGACATCTACAAAGTAACCCACCAATATTGTATCCATTCAAAAAGTTTAGAGCAGAAGCTCTCGAGGGACTTGTGGATAATGTCCCAACACCCCCAGCAATCACCAAAAAAAATCTGATAGTAGACGAAGCTCCTCCCGGAATATCCTCAACTGCTAAACTTCAAAACTTCTGTTCTGAAATAAAAACTGAATCTGGAGTCTTAGCAATTTTTTGAAAATATCCGCAAAGATGTAAATATGTCGATATTTTAGTGTTACGGTATTTTTGAGTGAACAGATGATGGTCACACTTTACATAAAATAGACGATACAGACATTTAAACACGGTTGCCACACTTGGTGTTTTTGCCAAAACTGGTGTTTTTTCCTCTTGGTGCACTGCCTTTTTTATTGGATTTGGCTATTTTTGCTTATAATTGGCTTAAGCGAGAAGTTCGAAAATTATTCCTGTCAACACTGAAAACTATCGAAATGACGGCATGCAACTCTGTAAATAATTGGGAACTATGCCCATCGCTAATACTAGGAATACTGTATTTCACGCATGGTTTGAGCCGGTGCACAGTGGTCGATTTCCCTACAGTAAAACAAACAGTAAATTCATTTTGCTCCATTCCGGCCGAACGCCGAATGAAGAGAAAAGAGACAACAAAACCAAGCGGATTGCGCAGTGAACAGAGCTTTAAATTTGTCCCCACAAGAACATTAAGTTTTAATACTAAATCGCGTTCAATTGACTTAAACGAAAATGCATATTGAAAAATAAAGGTATTGACTAAACAACTAAGTGATTTTGTGTAATAATATGTTTACATATTGTCTTAAAATATTATTTTGCTGGAGTCCTGTCAGTGGTGTATTATTTTTAATGCATTGATTTGAGGTACAGAAAATCTTGTGACCCCTGTCTTACCCTCAAATGAAACTTTCTTTTAAATATTAGTTAATGTTTTCTTAGTCTATACTATTAATTTCAGCTGCCACCTTTGTCTTCTTCTGTGTTATTCGTGTTTTTCTACCGCTCATTTTGTGCTGTCTTGCTTGTATGTGCGTATGTGTGTGCGTGCGTGTACTATCGTGCGTGAACTATCGTGCATGTACATTCTTCTAACGTATATATTTTGTTTTTGTGTTTTCATTGATTGTGTTTTGTTCATGTTTATATGTGCTTTAGTTTTAATATTATCATTTTCATAATTTTGTTAACGTTGAGTAAATAAAATAGTCCAAAGCAAAGCAAAAGATTTTGTGTTTTACAACACATTTTTCGATGGGCGGGAGCGGTAATAGCACTTTGGCAAAAACGAGCGGGCGGTAAGCAGGGCGTTTTCAGAGATTGAGAGGCAGTCAGAACTGATGGGTTTAGCGGTAAATGAGGACAAGACGAAATCCTTGTATCCGCGGACAAAATGTCATTGCGTCTTGGACAATTTGTTACAACTTTAAAGTTGTAGAGGATTTTGTTTACCTCGGAACGACGATAACCAGCGACAACAACATCAGTCTGGAAATCCGACGAAGGATCACTCTTGCAAACCGATGCTTCTACGGGCTAAGTAGAGAGCTCAAGAGCAGAGACCTCAAGCGAAGAACAAAATTAGCCCTATACAAGTCGCTAATCATCCCAGTCCTGCAATACGGCGCAGAAGCATGGACAATGACAGCAGCGGATGAAGCGGCGATTGGCGTGTTTGAACGAAAGATTCTTCGGAGGATTTATGGACCTATAAAAGTTGGCGATGTTTTCCGCATTCGAAATAATGACGAACTGTATGAGCTCTATGGGAACACCTGTCTGGTCAAGCGCATAAAGCAACAGCGGCTGCGCTGGTTAGGCATGTCACCAGGAGGACGAAGAAGCTTATTATTCGAAGGCGGCTGATTACGGAGGAAGAGGCAGGCGGGGGAGACCTCGACTAAGGTGGGATGACCAGGTTCGGGCAGACCTTGCCAAGCTTGGTTTGACCAATTGATCCCAGCTCGCACGGAGCAGAAGCGACTGGCGGACATTGTTGGCAGCGGCCGAGACCGTCGAACGGTTGTGATGCATGCATCGGGCCAATCAAGGGGGGAATAGCACTTTGGAGAGATTGATTGATGGTTGTATTATTGTTTATTACTTATTATAATTATATAAAGCTAAGAAAAAAAATTTCACTTTGAAATAGGCAGTGGAAGTATTTTTGGCCGCTGATTCCAAACAAGACCGACCCCCTTTTGCGGTGGGATAATGTGGTGGGGCTGGGAGATTAAGCGTTTAGCTAATTTGTGTAAAATGGACAAGTAAGTAAAAAAGAGTTTAAGCACCAGCACAACATATGCCTTATACAATAAGTTGATTATACGTTTAGGTTTCTTACAAAAAAGAGAAACTTGCACTGAGTCTTCTTACACAACGCTGAGACCAAAAACACTAGTTCTCAGGTGGAAAACAAAAAGTGAGTTTGAAAACAATTATTTTATAGCGCCTGTTGCATCGACAGAGAAAAAAATGCAAAAGCTACACGAAAATGTAGGATTTCTATACGTTTCGACCGGGATTTTCAACACATTACTTTTGTGTAGCTTTTCTGCACTCCGCATGTTGAAATTAGAGAGCTAAACGCGGCGAGCAGAAACCCCACGCGCCGTGTAGAATTCAGAAAGCCACACGTGCGTTCAGAAAAGCTACACAAAAGTAGTGGGATGAAAATCCCGGTCGAAACGTGTGGAAATCCTGCATTTTCATGTAGCTTTTTAATTTTTTTTGCAAATTTATATTTTTTACTTACTCTGGTAGAATTGAAATCCCGGCCCCTTGGAGTGCAACTTGATTGGAATAATGTTTTTAGACGTCTCCGCCACGTAACGCGTAAGGCAAGGCCTCTAAGACATTACTTGTATTGAATCTGCTAAAGGCACAATCCAATATTTGCTTGCTTGTAATTCTCAAATTCTAATTCAACGCAATCGATATTTAAATACAGGCAACAGAAATTAGCGCACGATTCGTGTAGATTTTCAAACGTATATTTAGAAATCCCACACGTCACGTGTAACAACCAGCTTGCTAAACGAAAAATATAAGAATTCAGTACTGATGTGGAGCTACATTTTTCGTGTAGAATTTCCACACGCGCGTGTAGGATTTCAATATCAAACGTTAATGTAGAAAACCTAAACGTCCGTGTGGTATTTAGAATGCTGCATGAAAAATTTAGAATTATTTGGGGAAATGAGATGATTTTCCAATGTCGTGTAGACTTTGCCTTTGCACACGCAGCATTTAACTTTTCTATAAATTTGTTTTCTCTGTGTCGGCGAATGCCTGAGCAGTGGGATGCTCTCCAATTATTTTTCTCAGATCAGACCCTACAAGTCAACAATATTCGCTTACCTTTCCTTTATATAAGACTAGAATCTACTTTAAAAGTAATTCTCAATAATTTTGTTCTCGGTCATATTTAAAGAATTGGTCGCTTAGTCGCTTTAATGTTACCGACTTAAATTCATATTTGTTGCCCGTTGACAACATTTTTGTTGGTCTTAAAGCCCAGTGTATGGAGAAATCTGCAACTTTAAAAGTAAAGGAAACGGTACGCGAGTTTTACTTGGAGCTGGTTCTGCAAATAATGCAGCGCTTTGATTTTGGCCGAGAGGATATTAAATCTCTCATTATGATCACACCAGCCAACGTAATTTCTAGCGAAGAAACCGATATAATGCCACTAATTAAAAACTTTGAGTACTTATGTGAATCGGATCCACATGAAATTATTTCTCAATGGGCCCTGTTAAAGTTAACTGAAGCTAAGTTTAAAAAAGAAGAGGATATAACTTTATTTTGGGAAGAAGTGACAAAAAGTAAAAAACGGGGTTTTATTGAAGGAATTAGTAGGATTTGTAAGAAATATATTGGCCCTTCCACACAGTTCTGCTTCGGCAGAGCGTAAATTTTTTACCATCAGTTTGATAAAAACCAAATTGAAAAATAAACTCTATGCAATAAATAACTCTGTACGAGTATAGAGCCGAATTATGTGTGGTCTGTCTAAATAAGTAAAATTCTTCCTCAATAGTAACAGAACATATGTTCTGGTATGCAAAAGTCTTTTGTTGTTATCTACTTTTAGAATGCTTTTGCATAATTCTTCTTTGGTCATCATTCTTAGTACCGTTATCACACATTTGAGTGGCGAGATTTGATTTTCTTAGGAAATAAGTTTATGTGCAAAAACCAATTAGTGTGCTTTATGGTCGGCGTGCAACAAATTGGATGTGTTTTTGATAAAAAATGAAAAGTTGAGAGTAAATTAAGTAGTTGTTGCAGAAACACAAAAAAATTTTTACATTTTCCTCAGAATGCCGCGTGGAACACATTTATCAGCTGAGGAACGCGGACGAATCCAAGGATTGAACAAGGTGGGGCTACCATCACTGAAATAGCTTCCAGAGTGTCTCGACACAGAAATACGATAGCTAATTTCTTAAGCTCCTATGGTCAGATTAAACGAAGTGGCACACCGCGCCACATCGACGATAGGTGCAAGCGCGAGATTAAGGGCCTGGCTGTTAACAATCAAATGTCTTTACAGGCATTAAACGTCATTTTAGAGCTCAATGTCGGTAGAAGACGGATCCATCAAATTTTAACTGAAAATTGTAACCTTAAACATAGTTCCCGGGTGCGTCCGGCTATTGCCCACGCCATCTTAAGCTCGTTTGGCGTTTGCTGCAGGAAAAATTTTGGACCGAAATCCGAATAGTTTTTTTATTTTTTGAAGAGAGTTAATCTTGATGGTCCTGATGGCTGTCATAAGTATTGGCGTGACTTAAGAGAATCCAGAAATGTATCAGAATCAAATAGAAACGATCCATTTAAGAAACAAAAGTATCAAATCCACAAAATTCATAAAAATTTCCACTCCCCAGAACAAAATTCCCTCCAATAAACATTCTACTAACAAAGTACGACCATAAAAAAAGTAGTAGACCATCTCAGAGTTGCATACTCTCGCACTTACTACCTGAAATAGTGGGAACAGCTGACTGCACGCACACTTGCGCGGAAGAGCTTGTCTGTGTGGCACAGTGAATGGCAAATCGTTGCCAGCTAGGAACAGCATAGACTACCTAAATTAGCCCAATGCGTCGTCACTTTCAGTTCAAATTCGAACGTTCCGTGGAGAGGTTCGAGCGGTTCGTCTTCAACCTATTTTCCTGCGTATCTTTCTTCGTATTTATTTCGAGTGCGTAACATCAAAATATACATCATCTCTGTCTGTCTGTGTGTGTGTGTGTTTGTGAAGTGTAATGAAGTGAAGCTGCGGCACATTAAAAGGAACCAGACCAAGTTTCAAAACGAAACGAAATTCCTTCAAAAAAAAAAAAGGCACCAGCAAAGAACTGAGCCGGTTTTGTGTGCAGAAAGAGGAGTACGAGAATTCTTGAGAGATGCAGAGCAGACAATTCTCGTGGAGCTGCTGCCTGACAGTGAGCCTGATCTTAAGCTGTGCTGGTGAGTTTGTACAATGAAACCAAAAAAAAAACGGGGCTGACTCATCTGCTTACAGCCTCACCTTTGTCTTGGGAGGATGCCATTATCACCAAGGGACCGCCAAGCTCTATTACAGTCAAGGAACAGAGTCCCCTTCAGCTGCCGTGTGCACATCAAATGCCTCAGATTTATCGTGATAGCAACAGCGTGATCTTACGTTGGCGTAAGGATGGCAAAACTGTAAGGCAAATCGAGTTGGGTCAATCGGGTCGCACCACCAATGAACCCCAGTTGGAGACCATGCTGCGTGAGGATGGCCGCATAACGGTACTCAAGGAGAGTGGATCGCTGCAATTTACAAGTATTTTGGCCAGCGATGCGGGAATCTATCAATGCCAATTGCTGATTGAGGGAGAAGTGGCGGTCAGTTCGTCGAGTGGCGTTGTGGAGGTTATTGAACAGCTGAAATTTATGCCGCAACCCACATCAAAGAATCTGGAATTGGGTAGTCTGAGTAAAGTGCATTGCAAGGCTCAGGGTACACCCACACCGCTAGTCAAATGGATGAGGGTAAGTTGGGTGAAATTACTAATTGAGGTTAAGAAGTTGTTATAAGCTGAATTAGGTAGAAACTTCATTTGGTAGAACGTTGTCTTAGGGAACGGAGATATCTTTTACTCTGTGATTTCCGAGTGATCTACTATAAGCTAAAAAACTAATTTTGCAGAGTTCCACAATGTTTTTATCTACTGTGTATACAAGACAGCGACGTCGACACACCGACAGTATACGAGCATATACTGCTCTCTTTTGCAACAACAAAGAAGTGCTGAATGAGCGAGCTTTCGTGTGGCTAAACACATACACGCAACGCCCTATTCACGCCGACAAACAGTGAGCGAAATGACCAATTTAGCGGAATTACATAAATATCTTCAAAAGTAAATGAAATAATCGCCATCTATTTTTTTTTCTTAAGGGTAGGAATAAAAGCAATATTAATTTTAATTTTGAAAAAGATTGCACAACTTTTTTAAGGTTGGAATAAAATTTTAAAAAATTATAAAAAAACCGTTTTAGTAATTTTTTTAATTTTTTAAGAGTTTTAAGATTAAATTTTAAATTTTTCCGTTAGGTACACTTACATTTTGAGTCAAATCTAAGTTCAGAAACTTTAGATGGAGTCAAGTAAGGTATGAATCGATAGGTTATTGAATTTCCTATAATCTCGTTACACATAGTTTTCAAATCGCTTAAGTAGTTTGAATACAAAGTGCAAAAATTTGTTTAAGAATTTATTTTTGGCTCGAAATCAATCAAAATTACTTTTTTAAGGCCCTATACTCAGATGAGGTAAATTTTTAGTGTGTACAATATATCACATGAATGGAAACAATTTTGGACAACTTTGAAATCTAAATACATTTGAAAAGGCGTCTTATTTATATGAAGTACTGTGCCGAGCTAATTTTGTATCTCATCTGAGTATAGGCCTTTAAAAATCAAGAAAAAATATTTTAAAAAATAGAAAAAAATTATATTTATTCATCGTTCTTTAAGAATCGCACTTTTTCCGAAAAAATAAGGTATTGGTAAAGGAAATCTATGTATGAACACCGAATTGATTTTAGATGATCGCAATGCATCATAGCTAGGAAGAATATCAGCGCTTTGAACAAGCCCATTGGTAAAATCTTTGCAAGTTTTTACAGATTTCAATAAGGTCCAGCTCATTACAGGTTTTATTTGTTTAAAACTGTTTCAAGAAATAGTTTCCAAAGCAAAAACTTCTTGTGGGGATATCTTCGTTGAGACAAACTAAAACAGCATTTATTTTGATGCTGATATTGCCCCTAAAAATATTAATATCATGTAAAGTCGCATGTGGCCGCAGATCATTTTAGACCTTTTACAATCATGAGCTTTATGCGATAAAGTACATATCAATGCATTTTTTTAAAAATCAAAGGCGCTATATAAGTTCTGTGGAAAGTGTCTAATTTGGCTTTTTAAAGACAGACATCTTTCGATTTATGGAATTTTTTACAATATAAATCATCCCGTTTAAGCTAGCGCGGTTATTGGATAACTATTTTCTCCATCTGATCATATGACATAACATAAGATCTAGTTTTGTGATTTTTATGGCATTTAAAACAGTTGGTTTGGCAAAGTTATAGCCTGTTAGAGACGAAAAATAAATATTTAAATTTAGTAGGAGAAAACTAGATTGTCGCTCTAAATCTATATAGGAACTGTAAAGAGGCTACTTGATTAGGCATAAAGCGTTATATGTTGACATGTAGATGATAAATTCAATTTTGAAACAAGTAGCCTTTTCACAGCTCCTATAAAAATTTTTACTGACAATCTATTGGGCTAAAAAGTAATTGCGGATTTTCATATAGTCGGCGTTTATAATTTTTTAACTGCTTGTGACTCTGTAATTGCATTCTTTCTTTTGTCAGTTATTAGCTGTCACTATTAGCTTGCTTTAGAAAAAAAAGTGCGCGTAATTTTGTTTTTACATTTGTTTGATTGGCGCCCTTTTAATATATGGAGTCCACAAAAGAGCATTTTCGTCATATTTTACTTTATTATTTCCGTAAAGGAAAAAGCGCAGAGAGAGTTGCTAAAAAGTTACGTGAGTGTATGGTGATAAAGCCTTAAAAGAAAGACAGTGTCAAAATTGGTTTCGAAAATTCCGTTCTGGAGATTTTTCACTTAAAGATGAGCCACGTTCAGGTCGGCCAAATGAAGTTGATGATGACCAAATCAAAGCATTAATCGAATTGGATCGTCACGTAACTGAGCGTGAGATAGGAGAGAAGTTAAATATACCAAAATCAACCGTTCATTATCACATACAAAGTCTTGGACTGGTGAAAAAGCTTGATATTTGGGTACCACATGAATTGAAAGAAATTCATTTAACAAACCGAATCAACGTTTGTGATATGCATCTTAAACGCAAATGAATTCGATCCATTTTTAAAGCGAATCATAACTGGAGATGAAAAAATGGATTGTTTACAATAACGTTAATCGAAAACGATCATGGTCCCGGCATGGTGAACCAGCTCAAACCACTTAAAAGGCTGATATCCACCAAAGAAGGTTATGCTGTCTGTTTGGTCTGCACCTAAAACACTGTTGGGCTGTGTAATCGGACACTTTTAAAATTGAATTTAATGGAGCCAGATCGACCATTTCGCCCACTGAACGACACAAGCCGAGCGTATGTCGAGGCTTGTGCCAAGAGAGCGAACAGGTCAGAGGATCATTTATCTATTTTTTATGTACGAAAATTATACTTTAATTCGACACAATTAAATAATAATTTAGAATCAGATCAGATGCCGTCTAAGCGTAGAGCAATACATAGCACCGTGACACATTTTTGAAAATCACGGTGGTTAGAGCGAGACGGACATTATCCAGAACCGGAGCGTAGGCAAGGTACGGAGTACTCAAAAAGCGCTCGTAAGCAAAAAACTCCATATAAAAAAAACGTTGAAAAACACAAAAGGTTTTATATTTATATAGTTCACCATTCGCCATGGAGAATCGTCACGTCCGACAGTTTGTGCTTTTCAAATGGGTGTCTAAGAGACTTCGGTCTTCTGGGGCGCTAGTCGGGAACCACCATCTATTTTTCGTTCGTCTCAAACAGCAACCTCTTTTCCGCTCCCCACACGGACTCGCACTCCTCTCACTCTCGTGCGGGGGGGGGTTCGACCGGCGCTATCACCGCAGCGCGGGGGCAATTTCTCTCAGTCTCATTGTATCGTAAGCACTTTTTAATGCGTGCAGTGTACCGTGAGTTTAACGTATCTATTGAACATGTCATTCTGTGTGAAAGCACTGAGACATTGATGGTTGCTTTTGGCAACCGATTTGTGTGAGAGATGAGCCCCCTGGCTACTCCCTTAAGTATACGTATTTAATATTCTGAATTTTCTTAATGATCCTCATCAATTTTTATAAACATATATATATAATGTAAACGTAATGTAAATGTAAATAATTTAAACAACACATCTGGATAAACGTGTTAGATTAACTTAAAAATCCCAAATATGGCATTTTTTTTGGCGTTTTTGGCATTTTTGGGTATCTTAACTGAAGTACTCCGTACCGTGCTTAAATGAGAACGAACAGCTGACTAATTTCCGTTCAGTATATTTTATCTAGTATAGTACGTATGTGATGAAAGGATCTAATGATATCAAATATCGTTTTCATAACGGTATATATCTAAATTAGCATCTCAAATCACATAAAGTATATATATGTTCTTGATCAGCATGACGAGCTGAGTTGATGTAGCTATGTCCGTATTTTTCTATGCTATCTCCTCTGACAGGATTAAAGCTATCTTAACCAAACTTTGCACGATGTTTTTTGTTAAAAAGAGTTTTTTTTAGGGGGGGGGCGAATGGAACGGTGGGGCCTAGCCACTGGGGAGGAGAGGAGTAAAACTTATTTTGCTTTTAAATTAAAACGTCTCCAAACCTGGTATTTATAACTTTTCTTTTCAACTAATTCCACAAAGATTAAGTTTGAAAAAGTCTTAATTTAAAATCTTTTAATAAATATAGCTGCCGTATAAAAAACCGGAAAAATTTAAACAAAACATTAACTTTTTATTCCATCAATAAAACATTTCATTAATATTTTCCCCCCATTCTCCATTCCAGGAAACACAACTGCCGCTTCCTCTGAACGTCACCGATCAAAATGGTACCCTAATCTTCAGTCAAGTGAGCAATGAACAGCGTGGCCAATACACTTGCTTTGCCTCGAATAGCCAGGGTCAAATCAGCGCCACGGTATCCATTAATGTGGTCATAGCACCCAGATTTAGTGTACATCCCGTGGGACCCATTGAAGTTCAAGAATCGGAGACAGCTCTGTTACATTGTCAAGCCATCGGTGAACCCAAGCCCACCATACAATGGGACAAGGATTTGTCTTACCTCAATGATAACAACACAGATGCACAACGTTTTCATCTGCTGGAGAATGGCACACTGGAGATTCGGAATGTTCAAACCGAGGATGAGGGTCACTATGGCTGTACCATAGGCAGCTATGCGGGTTTAAAACGGGAGGAGGTTCTATTAGTGGTCAAGTCCACAAAATCTACCTCGAATTCGATTATAACCAGAATCATCATAGTGATTATTTGTCTGGCATTTCTATATTTTGTATTGGTGCTGGGCCTGAAGCTCTGGTATCGCTATCGTCGCCATTTGGGCAAAGTGCAGCTGGAGGATGGCGGCTGTCATGCACCCATGGCTGAGGAGGGTCATGAGCATGCCGAGCATGAGCCTTGCCTCACGGAAGCCAACTCCAGCAAGAATCTGAAGAGTAAATTAAGAGAGAGCACCATACTGGAGCAGGAGTCGCAGGTGGCCGATGACATTGTCTGAATTGGCGGGTCCTGAACGTTTTTCAAATTGATCTCCAAACCCTTCTCCTGTTACTCCATTTTGTTTGTTGAGCCTAAGAAAATTCCCTATTTATATCTGAATAATCGTGTGTGTTTCGTCTTTGATTGTGTACATAAACATATATATATACATATATTCCCTTGTACAGTTATTTTATAATAGAATAAATATATTTTATAGCTCTCATAGAGCCCCATTTTATAGCGCAATCGTTTCTTCTTCCTGGTTTAATGGGTGGCTGAAGCTGTCGTAAAATTCTGCGTTTAGAAATATTTTTCCTTAACAATCGTAAATTCCTTGCCCACTTTTCCAATGCTTCACAGTATTTTTTTTATGTGCTTTTTATGGTTAAGGCAGCCGGCTATGAAAAGTACCAAGTGGCGTTGGCAGAAGACACAACACGCCAACCACCCACCCCCAACCCCTGATGCCACGATGATGTGGAAGTCATAAAGTCGCCCGCACAGAGGCCCCTTTTGCTTAAATGAACAGAGGAACACAGGAGGAGTACAAAAGAGTGTGTTAAATGAATTGAAATTCCCAAAGCTTATTGAGTGAAAAATGTATGGAAATAATGATCAGTCAGAAATATCTATATAATGGGAGGTTTCACGCATGAGTTTTCTGCTTAAATGCAAAACAATTCGGAGTCGAAACGCATTGGAATCTGACTTTTAGGGCCTGAAACTCTGTGCGGTCGAGTTCCTAAACTTATTGGTTAAGCACTTCATTCTTGAGAGCTTCATTCTTTACTATGATTTTGGGCTGTTTCTTGTGTGGGCTAACTGATTGTTGCGTTCAGTCTTCGAGGTCCTGAGTTCAAGTTTCAGACAAGGTAAATATCAAAATTTTTAATTGTAACCGAGAAAAGGTTCTTGTGGGTCGTCCATTCCTTACTAACAGCCCTTCCCTCTCCTACAACTATAGTTAATATTGGTTTTTTTCCTGGATTTACCAGAACGATTTTCATCCTTCAAGCAAAAACGGAGAGTTCTTAAAATTAGAATTTCGGTTTCAAAAAATACGTTCTAATATAAAGACCGTCGTTCTCGGTATAAGAAAAAATGGACTTACCCTACTATTGAGAACGAAAATTCAAATTTTCGGTACATTTCGAAGGATTTTTTCTGAGTGTGGGATATACGGGACTTGTTGATTGTCATTTCACAACTAAACTTTGGTTTATTTTTATCGTTTATCCCAAGATAGAAGATCCGGTTCTGGATCAGATTCGTGGGATCAATAATTTACAAGATTACACATACACTCAGACTAAAATT
The DNA here is from genome assembly GCA_018904235.1 of Lordiphosa stackelbergi. Classification (NCBI taxonomy): domain Eukaryota; kingdom Metazoa; phylum Arthropoda; class Insecta; order Diptera; family Drosophilidae; genus Lordiphosa; species Lordiphosa stackelbergi. The sequence continues at coordinate 134,553 of JAEIFU010000395.1, forward strand.
CTTTCTAAATCTACAGAAATCAGGCCCATTCGTTGACAAAAGTAGAGTATTCCCGCGTTTTCTTGAACCGTGAATAGCGGGTGTATATTATACATTTTTATTACGGTCATGTTTTAGATCACTTTGTGATCGAAAATAAAGTTTTTATTTTAATATTTTTCCCCCCCCCCCCTGTGTCTGTATTTTAGAAATGGTAAAATTAGGTTTTTTTTATTGATTTTATTTATTCTATTTTCCAATTTTTTTACATTTTTAGTTTGTTTTCTTCTTCCTCGAACTCGGATATTTTTTATGAACTTTCTCTAGAACCCGCTCCCGTCTAATCAGAAGAGCTTTCTACTTAACGGAAAAGTCGGCATCTCAACCATCACAACTATCGACCTCGCTCGAAACATTGCGCCGAATTTCATTAAAGAGGCAAAGCTCTGTTGGCTGAGAAGTTTTTTTCTGAGCGCTTTGCCTTGAACGCGTATTTCTTTAAACTTTGTTCATTCTTTTGAACATTTAGTGAGCATAATCAAGAGCTCGGAGTTTACACAGAGGACCCGACCAAGAATTATTTCTTTGGGCCGCAGTATCCTCCGTCAGTTTGAAAGCTATCGCAACCACTTGCACGAAGTTTTGTTTGTACACATAGCTCGCTCACTTGCGGAATAGGCCGGATCCTCACGACATAGAATATAGCTGCCATAGAACGATCTGATGGAGAACTAGTTTTATTGGAGAAAAACTTTTTTTTTTCAATGCTATCACTCCCCCACCGCCGTATTTATAAGTTTTCTATGATTTCAAAACTTCCCCGAGATTTATCAAAATCGGACCAACAACAGTATAGCTGCCATAATAAATCGGATGACTATAGCATATAGCTGCCATAGGAACGATCGGTAAAAGCAGTTCTGGTGTAGTGTGTTCATTTTCCTTTCAATGGTAGCGTTCTTTACACTCCTCCAGTTATGAATATTATGTCACCCCACGGATTGGGAGTTTTTAGCAAAGAAACAGGTAGGTACATATCAAGGCTAAGGGTATATAAACTCCGCCGTAGTAAGCGCTCTTTTTATTTTCTTTTTTCCAGTTTAGCTCACGTATTTTTTATGCTTTGAGGTTTTCCAGATTTTTTTTTATTTAGTTTGGTAGTCTGTTCATACTACGAAAACTGATGGGATGTATAATAATTATTTAAACTCTTGAACTTTAAAAGGTCGAACAGCACTCGCACAACATAGGTACAGTAGGAAGCAGCTGACACCTAAATACATTATACACCATGACCAGTGTGTGGGAACGCATCCTAAGTCTATTGGGGACTGGAGGGATAACTTTAAAGCAGGGGTCGGCACGTCGCTATCTACTGTGTAAATAAAAGTGCTCCAGCGCAGCAGGTTTTTTGTTCTGCCTTTTTTTGGCATAAACTATAGTTAGGATGTTGACCCCAAATTTGGTTTGGGGCAAAGAAGACTTGCAAAGAATCACCAGTTTGTGCAATATTTTATATTTGCCATATTATCGATCTGTCAGATTTCCTCCAGCCTTGTTGTTTCTTATGCTACTGAGCTGAAATTCGGTTTGTACTGTATTTTTAGCTTCTAATACGACTTACAAAATCGGGTTCGATTTGGACCAAATTTCATAAAGCTCCCAAATGTTGAACTAACTTTGTTGGTTTTGACGCTATTGAACTGAATTTTAATTTAAACATGTACTATTTTATGCTCTTAACAACTTATCGAATTTTAATCAATTCGTCACACTATTTCATATAGCTGCCCTATGACGATCTGACCCATTTCCAACAACTTCAGTTGTTGATATTGAACTGAAATTCGGTTTGAACACGTATTTTAAGCTTCTTTAGAGACTTATTGAATACGGTTCGATTCGGCATACTTTTTTTTTTCTTCGATTTGCTTCAACTATGTTGCATTTTACGCTATTGAACTGAAATTCGGTTCGTACATTTATTAATAGCTCTAAGTGCGACTTACAAAACATTTTTGTATTTAAAACTATCAAGGGGAAACATTTTGTTTATCTCTTCTCATATAATATATTGAACTTAACCACAAATTCAGTCTGCAATCGCCGGGTTGTCGAAATATCGATATTGAATAACTTTTGACGATATTTTTATAAATACTTTTTTGGTTTTGGACAAAAACGAAGTTTTCCTTGAGGCATTCTCTTGGAAATTAGTAATATCATGTAATACTAGTAATATCCAAGAGACTGCCTTCAGAAAACCTCTCTTTTTGAGCCCAAACTAACAAAAATACACACCAAAAATATATTCAACAAGTATTCGATATTGATATTTCGACATCCCTAGTTAATTACTCTTTCATCTGCACACTTTTTGTTAATAATTTTGGATTTTGAAGCCTTTCCACTAAACACAGCTACACTGGTTAGGGTCAACCTCAGATTACACATAAACATCATGTGGCACCATTAGACAACAAAAAACAAAAATAAAAAATGCGTTATCTACTTATAATCTTTAAAATGTGGACTTAAAAATTGAATTTATATATTTTTATTTTGCTTCTAACTTTTAAGCATACGCACTAAAAGTTGGAAAATATTTGCAGCAGAGATTAAGACCGTAACGAAACCGTAACCCACTAACCGATAAAAACACTTTAAAATTTGTAACCGAGAACCGTAACCGTAACCCCAAAAAAATGTTTCTTATAACTGTAACAGTATATCCTTTATTACCATAACCGGTTATTAGTACCGAAGCAGAATCAAATATACGGGTTAATTTCGGTTTTCCTCTACTAAAACTTTTGATAAACGTTAATCAGTGCCGGTCAAATGTAGAGGACAGAAAAGTGTGCTTGTGTGTAGTGAGCAAGAGAGCTCTCTCCAGACTACAACAGTTTTACATGCAAGTCTCCAGTGTTCACCGATTCGCGAAACCATAAGTTAGGCTCGCGTTTGCTTAAAAACAAAAAGTAACACCAGCCTGGTAGCTTTGCTAGCCGATTCTAGACCAGTACAAGCCAAATAGAGAGGACAGAAAATATGCCCTTCTCTCTCTAACACTCAGTTGGCATGGCCGGCTCTGTCGTAAATTTATCTGATGTATGTCATAATGAACATTTTACACTACATTGCGCCGCACTTTTTTGCTGACGGGCAAAAGAAAGGGAGCGAACGAGAAAGAATGAGTGCAGCTAACCAAAATCTTTACCCTCCTCGTCTTTCCTTATACATATGTGATATTAGACTGGATGCTGTCAAATTTGGCATCTATTAATTCTGATTTTTCTGTAACCTAAGATGTAGTTCAATATTAGTGAAATTATTACAGTTTGAGCACCAGGAAAAAGTTGCACCAACAAGAATGCAGGGCGAACTGTTAGTCTTTGGTAACTTGTATTCTTTATGGATTAAATGTTAATTTGAAATCAAAAACAACAGCTCAGCATTCACCAAACTTTAGTCTGTTCGAGAATGATGCTCACCTATGTGCAATATTTAAAATTAACTGTATTAAAATGTTATGAATTCTGCACAATCAAATAATGGACAATCATAATTTAATTGAATTATCAAATCAAAACCAAGTTGGACGGAGTATTTCCAGTTCTTATTAACAACAATCTGACGTCTTCATTAAAAATATGTATTATCAAAAGTTTTGCTGCCAGTACCAACCACGCAAATAAGTGTTTAGCGTTTGTTTATAGGGTAAATTTTCAATAACTCCCTGCATTTGTCGGCATGATTTGTCAAAGCTATATTTTATACTTATAACCGTAACCGTAACCAAAACCCGAAACAAATTAGTTAAATAACCGTAACCAGTGCCGTAACCGATATCCCAAACCGTAATATAACCCTAACCGAAAAAAAGCGATCGGACAAAACAGTAACCGTAACCCAAACCGTTATTCGTTCCGGTTTTAGTCTCCGATATGAAGCCAATTTCATGAATACTAATTTGACCAGCCCCTCAACAAAACAGTGTTACAGCTAAGTTTGAATATGTTTTGTTATACCCTTTGCCAAAGAGTATTCTAATTTTGCCCCGAAGTTTAGCAATAATAGAAATATTCATTTCCGACCCTATAAACTATATATATTCTTGATCAGGGGGGCGACCACCAGGTTGATTGGGCTTTGTCCGTCCAATTATTCTCATTGTTAAATCTGTCTGTTTCTAGCAAGCTAGTCTCTCCCAGTTTTAAAGCTATCCGAGCTGAAACTTTGCACAGAGTCTTCTTTTCCACTGCACACTGCTAATTTGACATTTTTTGTACCTTGTCAGTACAAATGTTTGGTCGGAAAATGGGTTTTAGTGAGAAAAACTGCTTTGTTCACAATTTCACCGCTCTCAAGCACGGTCATGGGTAATTTGAATGTTTCTAGGCGGATTTGCGAAGTTGGGTAAGACGCGCTAACCTTTGAGTCTCGGCTTACCAGTGTATCAGAACTTCGGCACAGACGAAGTTAAGCTTTGCCTTTCTCATTTTTATCCTATTGACTTCAAAACCCAAGTTTGTAAGTTAAGTAAGCGTAATACTTAGTTCTGTGTTTCTTGGAGGGCAAAAATTGTGGGCGCGGAGGAACATATTTCAGCCGACTAGAGGTCAAAGTTTCATTGCTCATCATTTTCTGAAACTTATTTGAAACGTTGTTAAAATCAATAACAAGTTAAAGGTTACTTTGGATGATGTTTAATATTTTTTGATAAAGATCTAAAAAAATTTTAATTAAAAATATTTTTTTACTCTTTGTCTTGGTTTGAACTCCTTAATTTTCTTCGAGTGTATTAAACTATAATATTAATATTTCACACCTTTCATTTTGATGACTAATCTTAACCATTTCAGTGTTTCCAAAATTATTAACACACCATTTGCCTGCCGCGAGACTCTTACTGATCTCGTCTCCGCCCTGCCTGATTCATAGAAAATCTAACATTTAGAGCATAAATCTCCAACTTTATGACATCAATAACTGTCGCTCATCCAAAAAATGGGTATAGTAGTTGGTCTCCGTCTCTTGGCTGGCATTTGATAACCGTTCCAGGCAACCACCCCTCGCTATTCATTGTCCCATAGTTTTTATACAAATGGCAACGAAATTTTATGACACTGGCAAAGTATCTGGGATCTGTTGTTGCAATTGTTTTTGGTGGGTTCTGTTGTGTGTGTGTTTGGGGGGTTGAAAGGCCTCGTAAAAAGCGGAAAAACTATAAAATGAAAAACACACAGCATAATCGGACCGGGCCACGCACAGTAGAAAAGTCTTGCACTTCTTCCAAGCGTGCGTCGGCTCATAAAAACAGCAAGCCACCAAATGAATCCGTCTCAGCCCCACACAGCCCCCTCCGGCTCTATTTCTGGTCATTAAGTCTCATTATTGTTTGGGTTTTAAACAGAGACTGAGGGTGACTGAGGGATGGGGTGGCCTGGCGTTTCGTTTTGCTGATTATTGACAGCTGATAACTTCATTTGTGGGTCTTAAAAGATTAAACATGGGAAAGCTTCTCATTTTGCTTGATGTGTAACTAACTGACGGTGATTTATGGACAAATAGGATAGGAATAGAAGCTAAAAATAGTCAAGGAATTTGTTCATGTTTTTTAAAATTATGAAAGGAACAACAACTGAATTGTGATATGAAGTTCTTCAGGATCAATTGAATATCTGTAGGAAATGGCATTAACTTTTGCTTAACTTCCAATCAACGCCTCGTACTCGTTTAATTTTATGATATCCCCGTATCCTCTGCAAACATCAAAAACATTTGAAGGCGGCATTAAAATAAATTTTTTGTGTGTAGACTAAACAAAATAAACATTAAAAACTACATTCTGAAGGTGTTTTGTTTGGGAATTGTTCAGAGGTTGGGTGTGTGTGCACTTTACCATAAACAAGCAAGGCGAAAAAAAGTACCGAAAAAAAAGACTCCACATCAACGGAAGGGCCCCCAACAACAACAACAACAACAACTACAATAACTACAACAAGTTTTAATGCATGTCGATGTCGCCACAGATCAAAGGCAAATTCATATTGAGCAAGTAGAAGGGGGGCGGTAAAACTGGGAGGGTCAGGAGGGGTCGTTTAATTGCACTTGCCTGCCATTTGCCTGTGTGTGCGCATGTGTAGTCGCCTTTGATGTGCTCTGTGGGCGCATTTTGTTTATACCGAGCGCTATAAAAAACCATAAAATATGCATAAAATGCAAAGGCAAAAATAAAAGCAATTGCGATTGAAGCTGAACAGGCAAAGGAAGGCAAATGAAATGGAAATGAAAATGAAGCGATTAAGTGCAGACGCTGTCAATTGGTAGGAAAATGTCATTGGATGTGGCAGGGTACATGATGAGAATGATGAAGATGATGTGATACGAACTGAATTGAAGTTGAACTGTGGTAGTGATTGAGAGGTTCTAAATACAGAGCTTGAAGTTTGTGTTCCCAGTTGAAAATTATTAATGTTTAAATTTTCATAAAACATCTCTAAGAAAGTATTGCATTTAAAGCGGGGTCGGCAAAAAACACTTCCACATTTGTGTGTGGCCACTAACACGAAATTCATTTTGTTGACATCAGAGCGGCGAGCTTATACTGCAAACTGTTTTTTTTTTTTTTATCTTTTTTTTTTTTTTTTTAGAGGAAAGTATTTTTTATTTTTTTTTAAAAAAATTTTTAAAAAAAATTTTATTTTTATTTTTTTTTTTTTTTTTGTAGGGTTGCCCATATTCGACGGACCCATCTGGCAACGCCATAACTTTTGACAGAGATGTCAGATCGCTTAATGACATACCGCGTTTGAAGCGTCAGTCCAAGCAGATTTTTACCATGGAACAATACACGCCACGCGAGCGCTCCGAAATAGTTGAAATTTACATTCAACAGAACAAGTCAATTGTGAAAACTCAACGTGCTTTTAAAAAATTAAAAATTAAGCCCATTTCACATTGAATGGGACCGTAAATAAGCAAAATTGCCGTATTTACGCCACTGAAAATCCTCAGGAGATTCAAGAAGTGCCTCTTCATGACGAAAAAGTCACAGTTTGGTGCGGCGTTAGTGCGAAAACGGTCATTGGGCCGTTTTTCTTCCAAAATGAAAATGGCCATGCTGTTACCATCAACCAGGAGCGTTATCGCGACATGATGACCAATTTTGTGATGCCAATTATTCGTCGAAAGCGTATGAGGCAGTTCTGGTTTCAACAAGACGGCGCTCCACCGCACACAAGTCGCATAACAATCGATTTTCTGAAGAAATTGTTTCCGGGCCGTTTGATGTCGAAAAGTGGTGATTTGGACTGGCCACCGCGTTCGCCCGATTTGACGCCGCCTGACTTCTTCTTGTGGGGATATTTGAAGTCAAAGGTTTACGTTAACAAACCAAGGACCGTAGAAGAGCTCAGGACAACATTCGTGAAGAAATAGCCGCTATTCCGGCCGAAATGTTGGCGAAATCGATGGAAAATGCTGCAAAAAGGGCACAATACGCCATCAACGCCAGAGGCGGCCATTTGAAGATATCATATTCAAAAATTGATGTAAACAAATCTACTTGGAACAAATTAAATGATTAAGATTGCCAACCGCCAAATTTTTATTTTATATTTTTTTCTTTGATTG